>JASAMZ010003293.1:0-12349 GCA_030248115.1 Linhomoeus sp. GSCO2_2
CGTCTGTGTGTGTGTGTGTGTCACAAAACTAGACATGACGGTTAGTGCCACCCGATGGAGTCGAATGCGCTGAGTAACGTGCCGTTGTCCGTTTCTGTTGCTAATTTCCCTATTTCGAGATATTTACAATTAAAATATGAAAATGTCAAAAATGACACTTTTATTTACAGGCCGTATCTAGAAAGTTTTTGCTGAAATGGAAAGGGCATAACACACGACGAATTTGTGACATAGTTTTGGATTTTGGAATTCACGAAATTAGGGATATTTTCAAGGTTTTTGTCAAAATTCCCAAATTTCGACATATTCAAACAGTTTAAATTTCAAAACTTCTTTGCACGGATGTATCGAGCATTGTCTGCCAAGTATTTAGCAAATAGTTTCAGCGAATATAATTAACGAAATTTAGGATATTTTTGAGGATTTTGTCAAAATCCACAAATTTCGACAATTTCAAACAGCATAAATTTCAAAATTTCTTTTCACGGATGTGTCGAGCATAGTCTGCCAAGTATTTATCAAATAGTTTCAGATTTTATAATTAACGAAATTAGGGGTATGTTCAAGGTTTGTCAAAATTCCCAAATTTTGACAAATTCAAACAGCTTAAATTTCAAAGTTTCTTTGCACGGATGTATCGAGCATAGTCTGCCAAGTATTTAGCAAATAGTTTCAGCGAATATAATTAACGAAATTTAGGATATTCTTAAGGATTTTGTTAAAATCCACAAATTTCGACAATTTCAAACAGCTTAAATTTTAAATTTTCTTTTCACGGATGTGTCGAGCATGGTCTGCCAAGTATTTATCAAATAGTTTCAGATTTTATAATTAACGAAATTAGGGATATTTTCAAGGTTTTTGTTAAAATTCTCAAATTATGACAATTTCAAACAGCTTAAATTTCACAATGTCTTTGCGTTGATGCATTGGGCATATTCCATCAAGTATTTAGCAAATAGTTTCTGATTTTATAATTGACGAAATTTGAGATATTTTTGTTAAGATCCTCAAATTTCGACAATTCCTAATTGAAGAATTTAGGTATATGTTTTTGTCAGAATTTCTAAATTTCGACAATTTCAAGCAGCTTAAATTTTAACATATCTTTGTGTGGATGCATCGAGCACTATGGCCAAAAGAATAGGGCGTCGTCCCATTTATACCCTTTTCAATAGGGCGTCGTCTCATTTAGACGCTTTTATTGCACTGTGTGCCTGCGGCGAATTTCTCTGATCCATTTATGGATCAGTTGCCACAATTATAAGCGCAAAGTGTGCCTGCGGCGAACCTTCTGATCCATATGTGGATCAGGTACCACGAACAAAGACCAATTGCGGCGAAACCCCACCAAATTGTCGACTAAATGTCTAGCGGCACTTCACTATCCAGTGCACATTATCGCGCACACGCTCTCAAGTTTACACTGATGCCAACGTGGTGCCACAGTTTTTAGACAAAGCTTGTTTGGCACTCCTCCCCTCCAAAAGGGAGGAGTGCTATAGTGATCGTGCGGATTCTGTGTAAATTCAAACGCTCATAAGTCGGGCTAGACTCGACCGATCTGGGCGAATTTTTTTTTATTCGATAGGTTTTGGGAATGCGCAGTGTGCATCGAGGGTCTCGACTTCCGTCCGGGACCCGATTTTTGGCAAGTTGCCAAAAACCCGGTTTTTCGGCCTCCGACGAATTTTGGAGCGCTAGAATAGTGTTCTGGTAGAACGGAGTGAGACGAACGTTGGACCAAATATGTAAAAGACATTGGGCTATCCGATGGTAGGGGCGCCGCCGGGCTGGGTCCGGTCCTGCCCGCGCCGGGTAGCAAAAACCGGGTTTTTCGACCCAAAAGTAGGGGTCGCGGCGCGGATGATAAGTGTTGCATATTAAAAGTGAAATGTGTATTCTTTTGGAATTCGGCAGAGCTAAGATAGGTTACGCGGGGATCGCTTCGAAAAATCCGCTCCGATGGAGCCAGAGCCGGGAAATATTGCCCAAAGTTGGGTTCCGGGTTTCTGGGTAAATGTTCGGGCAAGCGTAACTTTCGACAGGACAGTCACATCGAGATGGAAGAAACACCATTAGATAGAGCTCGGCAAGCTCTACAACTTTCTAGTAGGTCACTTTGTTCGGAGCGACCAAATTTAGGGTGAAAATTTGAAAAAATCGATTTTTGGGTCGTAATTCAATAGTTCGCCATTGCCCATTCCTTGCTGTACTAATAGATTTCGATGACATTAGCAGGGTTTTTTAGCCTTACAAATAGCTTCACTGTGGCAAAATTTCATCTTTGGGCTGGTTTAATTTCTACGTTAAATTTTAATTTTTTCGATAAATTTTTGGTATTTCGATGCAAAGTGGGGCCAGTTGAGATATTTCGGTGTCAGTTGGACTTTCACGTGATAGAGCATCAAAAGATACGTTGTTCTTGTTATAAGCACTTTTTTCGTCCGACGCGTATTTTGGCGGTAAATTTGAATTCAAAATTTTGGCTGCCGGATTTGTCTGGGGCACCTACCAAGTACTCGAATCCGGCTTTTTTCGCCGCGCCTCAGCGCGGCGAGGTGTATATATACGGATGACAATGTCTGTGTGTCTGTCTGTGTGTCTGTCTGTCTGTCTGTCCGTGGCACCGAAGTAAAACATGTGACATATGTGGTCCAGTGGAGTCGAGGTCGCTGAGTATGGATCCAATGTCCGTTTCTGTTGCTAATTTCGCATTTTCGAGATATTCACAATTAAAATTCAAAAATGTCGAAAATCGACTTTTTCACCTGATGAGCTAGCCGCGAAATTTTTTCAGAAAGTGAAAGAGCACGGACCTCTGATAATTTGTAACACAAAAGAAATTTTTTGTCGATGTGGAATTTGACAGAAATACGCAATTGTTTGTTGAAATTTCATAAATTGACGAAAATAGAACGTCATTTATTGACGAATGTGAATGCCGAAATTGAAAGGTCGTAAGCCAATAAGAATTTGTGACATGGTTTTACAGTTCTGAAATATTGCAATTTAGAGATATTTACAATTAAAATATAAAAATGCCGAAAGTCGACTTTTTCGCCTGATGAGCTAGCGACGCAATTTCTTCAGAAATAGAAAGAGCACGGACCGCTGATAATTTGTAACACAAAAGAAATTTTTGCAAGTGTGGAATTTTATAGAAATGCGCGATTATTTGTCAAAATTCTACAAATTGACAAAAATAAAACGTCATTTATTGACGAATGTGAATACAGAAATGGAAAGGCCGTATGTCAGTAAGAATTTGTGACATATTTTTTACAGTTCTATTAAATTAAAATTTAGAGATATTTACAATTAAAAAATGAAAATGTCAAAAATCGACTTTTTCACCTGATGAGCTAGCGACGCAATTTCTTCAGAAATAGAAAGAGCACGGACCGCTGATAATTTGTAACACAAAAGAAATTTTTTGTCGATGTTGAATTTGACAGAAATACGCAATTGTTTGTCGAAATTTCATAAATTGACCAAAATAGAACGTCACTTATTGGCGAATGTGAATGCAGAAATTGAAAGGTCGTAAGCCAATAAGAATTTGTGACATGGTTTTACAGTTTTGAAATGTTGCAATTTAGAGAACGACTGCACCAAACAGTTGGCAAGTTTTTTGTTCGATGCGGCGTATTCCCACAGGTATAAAACTTCAGATGAACGGCGTCGTATCATGCCGATACCAGATAGCGAACGCGGCGATATCACTGAGCTTTAGATCAGTTGTACAGACAACCGTATCGTGGTAATAGCTGCATTTGAATTGTGGTACACGTTTTCAAAACACCTTCTCTAGATACAGCAAATTATGCGAATGAAATTCACTATACTGTTCACCAAGATTTGACAGACACAAAGTATAGGTTGAACTTTTTACACACACAGCTTGTTTTCGCCGCGCCTCAGCGCGGCGATGTGTATATATACAGATGACGATGTGTAGTCCGCGAACTTTTTTGTCCAGCCGAAGTAAAACACGTGACAGATGGCGTCAGGTAGAGTCGATGTCGCCGATTACGGATCCGATGATATTAGCTGTTGCTATTTGCAGAATGAAGGTGGGTGTAATGTTTGAAGTTTGAAATTTTTCGACAAATTATCTCTATTTGCAATGTTACGGTGCTTACGGGGCATATCAAGTGCTAAAGCACCGTAGTCTGCTGAATAGACGCCAACTGAGAGTATAAGAGCGCCGTTGTGAGAAACGCTGTAATGCGACAGCATGGCGTAGGCGGGAAAGCCGCCGGATCGCGTGCAAAAACGTGCGAGCCGACCGAGGTTCGATCCTCGGGGAGCCTTTTGCTGTTTTGCTGCGCTTTATTCTGGTTTTGTCATTTACGTTTTGACACCGAACAGCCAAAACAATTATCGGCGTAGCGGCTTCTGGTTTGTCCACGTCTGCAAAATGTTTTACATAACCTTAAATCTCTGTGTCCAATGCTAGCGGTAGCGAGTTTCGTTGAAGACTATACCCACGCTCACACCACCACCCCGTCGATTGGCATCTTGTCACACGATGGCGTCGATAACACCCAGCGAAGTCTTGGCGTCCGTTTCTGTTGCTGAGTCATTGTCGTAGTCGCGTCCGGTTGCTCCAAAAGTTGGCCAAGTTGTTTGCCGAGTTCAGACGCTAGCAAGTTTCCATGTTTGGCAAGTTTTTTTGTTGGATGTGAGGATTTCACACAGCTAGTAACTTTAGATGAACGGCGTCGTATCATGCCGATAACATATAGCGAACGCGGCGATATCACTGATCACTTAGATCAGCTGTACAGACAACCGTATCGTGGTAATAGCTGCACTTGGTTTATACCAGACGTTCTCAAGCTAATTTCTCCAGATGCGGCTAATGATGTGTATTAAGTTCACCATGCTGTTCACCAAGATGTGACAGACACAAAGTACAGGTTGGACTTTTTACACACACAGCTTGTTGGGGATGCTGATCACGAATTTGACGTTGTCTTTTCGTTTTGAGATGTGTGGGATCATTTCTGAAGAATTTGCTTGCCACCGGCCGCCGCGGCCCTCAAGTGGAAAACCTTGGCGTCAGTTCAGCTGAAGCTAGGTGTGTTGTATGTCAAATGTGGGGTATTGGAGGGTCACAATTCCGAATTTGCTATTAATTTTGCAATCAGAATGGCCACTAAGCCTTACTGACATGTCTCGTTGATCAATGGGCAGCATGATTCAACTTCCAAAATTCTTCTGAAAGAGGGGAGGAGTGCCCCGAGGGGCTCTGCCCCCATCTACTAATCTTGTTCTAATTGTGTTCAGAGCAGGGTGATCGGTTGCTGCTCATCGGTGGGTGGGAGAACGGCAACCACACCACCTCCATTCTATCCTTCAATCCCAGAAACAGCCGCCTCAGACAGTGGAGCGCTTCTCTTCCTGAGAGGACGGTCTTCACGGTTGCCGGCCGACTGTCCACTGGCGGCTTTGTCGTAGTGGATCTGAAGTACAGAATAACTTGGAAGTGGACCGTTGACGGCGACGGTCGAGGCCGCTTCCTATCTGCAGGCCGACTTCAACGGAAGCGAGATTACGGGACTGGAGCTCCACTTGGTGGGTGCAACTGAGCTTGTGCAATACACGCATATAACCGATGCGCATGTGTACGGTACAGTGGGCAATATCGCAAAATATTTTTGTATTTTGTATATGTATACTATATATACAATCAAATTTTTTTGTATTTTGTATTTTGTATATATACAAATATATATACAAAGTTTTTCTTTGTATATGTTTTGTATATTGTATATTTTTCTACCGTATCCAAAGTACAAGAATCGCTACAAAATGACATTGCCAAGACTTCAGTAGAGCTAGTTCATAAAGGATGTTGTTTGTCAGACTAATTTCCCTAGTGGTACTGTACCATTATGTGTCTCACAGAAGATAATTAAATTCAAGGTTGATAGCAAGAAAGATACTGTTGATGTCTGCCCGACAAATTGACCATAGATTTACAAGAATTCTCACAGATACAGTATAAAATTACGGTAGGAATATACAATATACAAAGTTTGTATATTTGCCTTGTTTTGTATATGTATATGTGTATTTCGAAAACTTTGTATTTTGTATATGTATATGTATATATACAAAAAAATATACAAAAAAATATACAAAAAAATATACAAAACCACTTTGTATATGAAAATATTGCCCACTGTAGTGTACGGAAAGGGCTCAACTATCGTCTGCTGGCTGTCGCTACCGTATGCAAACCCGTCTGTCCCGTAATAGCGTTGACATCATTCACTAAGGGGACGGTTTCATCGTCTGCGGAGGGGGAGAAGACGTTGAAGAGCCACCCCTTCCCCACTGCGAGCGCTACTCCGTCTCCACCGACCGCTGGCAGACTCTGAGTGGAGAGTTTATGCCCGTCGCCGTCCACAACGCCGCTTCCCTCTCACACGAAGGCTACCTCTATGTCATTGGGGGATATAACAAGGGAATTAAATATCCAACCCTGCAGCGTCTCAATGTGAGCAGTGGAGAGTGGGAGCTGCTGGCCAACATGACCATCAGAAGAGGTATCGCCAGGGCTGCTCTCCTCCCAATGGACGACGGGACGGCGGCCATTGTCGCCTGCGGCGGCACTAATAATTATGGCCACAGTGGGGATCTCGCCAGTTGCGAACGGTATTCTCCAGAGGCCAATCGCTGGTCTCCCTTCCCCTCCATGAGAGAGAAGAGATATTGGCACGCGCTGGCCGAGTGGAAAGGCGCCCTTTTCGCCTTTGGAGGCAGAAAGGAATGGGAAGTGTTTCTTGACACCATCGAGCGCTGGGATCCCTCCACCAACGAGTGGAGTCTGCTCGACGTCAAGCTGCCCAATGGGGGCAGAACGGATTTTGTAGCCATCGCCTACTGATGTGATAACGCGATAGAAGCTCACAACGTCGTCGCAGATTGCAGTCTTGAATGTGTAGAAGTGCCTTTGCGAATCGTTGAAATCACTGAGTGCGGATTCTGTGGCAGCCAGTTCGCCCCTATTCTCAACCGATGCGCTTAAGTCTCTCTCTCTCTCTAGGTTGTAAGTTTAAGTTGAATTGAAACCATCGTTGCACAGCCTGTGCATTCATTCGTCTGGCTGGATCGGCCTTGCCTCTTTTTTCGCCCGGCCTCAGCCGGGCGAACCCCTACGAGAGCTTTTCGTGCGTGCGTGCGTGCGTGCGTTCGTGGGTCACGCTCTCAGATCTCGGCGTTGGTAAGTCGTAGGAAGGCGATCTTGGGCTCTACGGAAAAGTCTCGACTTACCGATAATGTGCCTCGAGAAATCGGCGTTCAAAAGTTTGAATTGCGCGCGCTACAGTAACCCGAAGGTTCAAACTGAAAACGGCTCTAACTCGCTCGTCTTACGTCGTAGAGCGGCGCGCGATAGGTCAACTAAAAGGTCTCGACGTGCGCTTTCGTTTGGCATTAAAAGTTTTCTTAATTACGCAAACACGCAACACGAAAAGCGACATTATCGCGTTTTTAACGCAGAAATCGCTCTAACTCGCTCAGCGTGCGTCGTACGGAGACGATCTTGGGTTGGTTGGATAGCTCTCGACTCACTGATCATTTGTTCTTCTATTGGTTGAAACTCAAAAGTTTGAATTTCGGGAGCTACAGTAACCCAAAGGTTTAAAACGCAAAACTTATCTAACTCTCTCGTCTTCCGTCATAGAGAGACGATCTTGAGTTCGTTGAATAGGTTTCGGCGCACTGATAATTCCGTTAAGAGAAGTCGAAATTCAAAAGTTTGAATTGCGCGCGCTACAGTAACACGAAGGTCGAACACGCAAAACGGCTCTAACACGCTCGTCTTACGTCGTAGAGCGGCGTGCTATAGGTCAACTAAAAGGTCTCGACGTGCTCTTTCACTTCGCGTGAAAATTTTGTTAATTACGCAAACACGCACCACGAAAAGCGACATTCTCGCGCTTTTAGCGTAGAAATCGCTCTAACTCGCTCAGCGTGCGTCGTAGAGAGACGATCTTGAGTTGCTGGATAGCTCTTGACTCACTGATCAGCTGTTCTTCTATTGGTCGAAACTCAAAAGTTTGAATATCGCGAGCTACAGTAACCCAAAAGTTCAAAACGCAAAACTTCTCTAACTCGCTCGTCTTACGTTGTAGAGCGGCATTCGTTCGACAGTTTGAAAGCTTACGTTGAGGCAGTTGTTGAACGGTCATTCCTAAAGAAATACTTTTGTTTTTTTAAACCCTTGTCTTACGAACAACTTTGTCTGCTAAAAAAATTCATCCCGGGCGATCCCAATGTTGCCTTGCAACAACCGCTCAGAAATGCGTGTGTCTTGCTCAAAAAATTAATCCCGGGCGATTCCAATGTTGCCCTGCAAGAACCGCTCAGAAAGCGGCGTGTCAGAAGTAGCGCATGAATAGTGGACTCCGGGCGGGCGCGCGCCATATCGGAAAGGCTTCAAAATACTTTACAAAAGTGTCCACTCTTTTACTCTTCCACTTTAAAACACTCACAAACCACTCTGTATTAATAAAACAACTCAACTTTTTTAAAACAGCTTGTTTCGCTCGGCCTCAGCCGAGCGAACCATATCAAGAGCTCGGCGTGCGTACGTACGTGCGTGCGTGCGTGCGTGCGTACGTACGTGCGTGCGTGCGTGCGTGCGTACGTACGTGGGTCACGCTCGCTTCGGGCTTAATAAATCGCTCGTCTGACGTCGTAGGGTGGAGTTTGAGACATCGTCGGGTAGCCTGTGGACTCCTCTAGCCACCTGAGTGGTCGAAACCAAAATAAGTTTTCAAACTCGCGCGCTACAGTATCCCAAAGTGGGGTTCATTTTAAGACAAAAGTTGACCGAAGCTACTCAAATCGCATATCAAAGTGAAGCGCTCGAGCTCCTGAGCACGAATCCGACAACAAAAAGTTTCAAAAGTTTAAACAGAGAGCTACAGTAACCAAAACGCGTCGAAAACTGGAAACGACACACTTGCTTCGGGCTTAATAACTCGCTTGTCTGACGTCGCTGGGTTGAGTTCGACACATCGACGGGTAGCCCTCGGACTACTCTCGCCATCTGAGTGTTCAAAACTGAAATAAGTTTTCAAACTCGCGCGCTACAGTATCCCAAAGTGAGGTCCCTTTTAAGACAAAAGTTGACCGAAGCTAGTCAAATCGCACATCAAGTGAAGCGCTCGAGCTCCTGAGCACGAATCCGACAACAAAAAGTTTTAAAAGTTTAAGCAGAGAGCTACAGTAACCAAAACGCGTCGAAAACTGGAAACGACACGCTTGCTTCGGGCTTAATAACTCGCTTGTCTGACGTCGCTGGGTTGAGTTCGACACATCGACGGTTAGCCCTCGGACTACTCTCGCGAACTGTGACGTCGAAATAATAACAAGTTTTAAAAATTGCGCGCTACAGTATCCGGAAGTAATGTCCGCGAAAAGTCAAAACTTCATCAAACCTAGTCGAATCGCGTATCAAAATGAAGCGCTCGACCTCCTGAGCAAGAATCCGACAACAAAAAGTTTCAAAAGGTCAATGAAAGGGCAACAGTAACCAAAACGCGATGAAAACTGCAGATTTTGGTTTGTTATATTTTCGCACTCGTGCGTTGCAGAGCGGCGGTCTTGACATCGCTGAAGAGCTCACTGCAAGCCAACATCAAATCATGCTCACAATTAACCTGTAGTTTTGCGTTAGATTCCAGTGTCTTTTTTGGCACTCCGACCCCAAAAGGGGCGGAGTGCTATAGTGGAGCTGCTCCCGATCAAAACTTTCGCCACTCACTTTCGTGCCTCATTTCTCATCCGATTTGGACGGGGTTTTTTTTAATCGATAGCTCTCGAGGGATAGTAGGGGTGCTCGGGCCTTCGTTTTTTTCGCGTGGTGGAAAAATTTTGAGAAAAATTCAAAAATTTGAAAATTTACTTACTGAGAGGGTGTTCACCCAGCTGGAATTTCTGGAATAGTCGTCCGATTTTGATGTCCTTTGGATATGTTATAGCCCTCGACGAGACGAACAGGGGAAAAAAAATCCCCAGCCAATCGGCCGACGCGTTCTCGGGTTACTGTAGCCGAAAGCGGTTTTTTGACAAAAATTTGCCTTTAAAAAATCCTAGTAAATCAGGGAGTTGTTGGATCGGGCCAGATATCTCCAATCGGCAAGATTATGATGTTCTCTTTCGTTTAAGACCATAATCGCCAAAATCCACCGCGGAAATCGTGAGTTCTGTGGTTGCAAGTGGTCGCCGTCGGAGACCGAAAATGCCGATTTTCGACTTTCGGCCGTTTTAGCGCTCGATTGCGATGATTTGTGGCCAAATGGACTGCACCACGCGATTCCCCGTTGAAAACTGATCTAGGATCAATTTTTAAAAATATTTTTTCGGCTACCGTACCCTGGCCGCGTCCAAAATTCGAATTTCCACCCGGGTGGTCAAAATCAATGTTGGAGTCGATCCCGGTGCTTTCGAGGTCGCTGACGCCGAATCTGGCGTTATTTTGGCGTTTCTGATCAAGATTGGCGAGTTTTGGTCGAAAATCGACCTACCGTAGCCCTACGTCGACGAAACTGAAAGTGTGGTAATTGTACGGTTGAAGTGTCGATTTTAGGGTATTTCGCGGCGAGGAACGCGAATTCGCTATTGGTTTCTCCATTTTGTGTCGATTTTGCCATCAAACAGCCACGTTCCTAATGCCGAAATTCAAATTAGAATGCAACTTTTACTGTACTCTCCTCAAGCTATTTGCAACTTAAATTTGCGCGCGCATTCAAACTTCAGAATTGAAGGAAATGCAGTGCGAAAAGACGGCGTGGTAAAGTAAGCATTTGCGCATGAACTGTCAATTCTTCCCGTCCAAAATGGCAAGGCGAGTTTGCGATTGGCGCAGCCCCGAATCTTAGCTGCCGGCTACTTGTTGAATCGAAGTGAACTGGCGCATTTTGGACTCAATTCGGCCTGATCTACAGGATTTCGGTGGAGTTCTGCTGCGCGCCGGTAGGTGGAGGGAATACGCGTACTCTGAAACTCGCGCGCGGGCGGAACTTGTGGAGAATCTTCGGACGGAAATCGGCCTTATTTCTCAAGATAAGTGAGTGGCGGTCTGCTTTCCCCCGTTCGGGTCGGAGTGCTTCACTGCAGGCTCTCCTGCACGTTTCCCTTGTTAAATTTAGTCTGAAAAGATGATTTTCTTGGTGTAAAGAATTAAACCCGAGCGATACCAATGTTGCGTAGCAAGACCACTCCAAAAAGTGTAGTCGCGAGGAGAGTCAAAGACGCTGCACGAAACCGGAAAGGGCCTTGCTACAATCTCAGTAAAAATTCAAAGCTCAAAACCACTCCGCTTTTTAAAAGAGACTTGTTTCGCTCGGCCTCAGCCAAGCGAACCCTATCAAGAGCTCGGCGTGCGTACATGCGTACGTGCGTGCGTCACGCTCGCTTCGGGCTTAATAACTCGCTCGTCCGACGTCGTACGAAGGAGTTTGAGACATCGTCGAGTAGCCCGCAGACTCCTCTAGCCACCTGAGTGGTCGAAACCAAAATAAGTTTTCAAACTCGCGCGCTACAGTATCCCAAAGTGGGGTCCATTTTAAGACAAAAGTTGACCGAATCTAGTCAAATCGCATATCAACGTGAAGCGCTCGAGCTCCTGAGCACGAATCCGACAACAAAAAGTTTCAAAAGTTTAAACAGAGAGCTACAGTAACCAAAACGCGTCGAAAATTGGAAACGACACGCTTGCTTCGGGCTTAATAACTCGCTTGTCTGACGTCGCTGGGTTGAGTTCGACACATCGACGGGTAGCCCTCGGACTACTCTCGCCATCTGAGTGTTCAAAACTAAAATAAGTTTTCAAACTCGCGCGCTACAGTATCTCAAAGTGGGGGTCCATTTTAAGACAAAAGTTGACCGAAGCTAGTCAAATCGCATATCAACGTGAAGCGCTCGAGCTCCTGAGCACGAATCCGACAAAAAAAAGTTTCAAAAGTTTAAACAGAGAGCTACAGTAACCAAAACGCGTCGAAAACTGGAAACGACACGCTTGCTTCGGGCTTAATAACTCGCTTGTCTGACGTCGCTGGGTTGAGTTCGACACATCAACGGGTAGCCCTTGGACTACTCTCGCGAACTGTGACGTCGAAATAATAACAAGTTTTAAAAATTGCGCGCTACAGTATCCCAAAGTAATGTCCGCGAAAAGTCAAAACTTCATCGAACCTAGTCGAATCGCATATCAAAATGAAGCGCTCGACCTCCTGAGCAAGAATCCGACAACAAAAAGTTTCAAAAGGTCAATGAAAGGACTACAGTAACCAAAACGCGATGAAAACTGCAGATTTTGGTTTGT
>JASAMZ010003294.1:0-30097 GCA_030248115.1 Linhomoeus sp. GSCO2_2
AGTTGTTCCCTGCGGACCGCACGCATCATAATCATTTCCCCCTCCTGGGCACCAAAAGTAGAGGGGGGAGGAAATGTCAACAAATTTCTCCCTCCCCCGCCGCCTTCAGCAGTTAATTTGGCCATCAAACCACATGTGGCGCGCGCGCTTTCCGCCCTTTCTACAGGGTGGCACCTTCTTGGGGAAGAACAGACTTGGAGGTGCGAGTTGATGTTGCAGAAATCGATACGAGCTCGCGAGAATTCAGCGACGCGCGGGACTTTTAAAGACCGCACAGCGACGACGGCTGTCTTTGGTTTCCCATTACTCATCGGAGGATTTTTGAGAAGAGCTGTCTTTCCTTCGAGAGAGTGCCTTAGGCAAGTGTCAGTGCACGTGAACTTGGCGTGATGTGTGTCCAAGTCTTTACTTCCCTCCCCCTCAACAAATTGGTTGAATTAATGACGGGCGGCGAATTTAAGTTTAACGTGAGTCAGAGGGCAACAACCCGTCACTACGCCTTCACTCAATAGAAGACGAAATTCTTAGAGAGGATGCGTTAAAAACACGTCAAAGATTCACCATTGAACCCGAGGTCATATGCATCAGCACTTCAAAGTACCGCCCACCCACCCAACCGAGTTATTAGAGGGCCCTTCTTCTCCTCCCATGGCAAAGATCTGTTGCAAATGGGCCTCTTGGCAGTTCTCCATACTCTGCTCGATATCGTCTGTCCTCTGGGCCAGGGAAGAGAGGGTCCCTCCGGCTAATTAGTCGGCCTAGAGGGAGATAGGGAGAGGGAGAGTGAGCGAGAAAGGTGGGGACAGTAGGGGAGGGAAGGAGGGAGGCAGAGAGGCAGAGTAAGTGAATACAGAATGTGTGCCAGAGAGTAACAGAGGGAAATTGTGAGAGGCGAGTGAACTACTTGAGAGCTTCACTGCGTCCGCTATAAGCTCTCTCATATGCAAAAGAGAAGAGCGAAGACCTCCTGGAACTAAGCCTTTCCCTCAAACACGTGGCCAGAGAACTTGGGCATAGAATAATTGGCGCCTGAGTCCTCGTCAGGCCAAACATTATGGTCAAATTCCCACCAGAAGGACAGAGGGATTCATTTTCCCTCCTGATAGCTCAAGGTTAATGAATCCTGTAAGACTGTGTGCTAAGACGAATCCAAGGATTGAGTTACATGGAGGTTTGACGACAGAGGGCCCTTAGCCTACTGTGGTGTCCATGAATCTTTTACAAGAGAACCGATCGATGCGCTCTGCTGAGATGTCCGGGAATATTTTGTTGCATGACAAGGAAAAGCCACTTTCGTGGCCAAGTTAACTGCTCTAGGAAGCCAGCAGTTTAAAACTTTGCTGGCGCACTAGCACGCCTAGACATTTTATTATACTTGTATGTAGTGCGGTTCAGAGCTGGTGGTGTGCTTGTGTGAAAAGACGGCCAAGTTTGAACAAAGTGTCCAATACTTGTATAGGGTGCACAACAGTTAAGGCACTACTTGAAGGCGAACACTGAACTGGATCCTACTGACAATCCACCAGTTCTACATGCTTGTCATAAAAGTTGAATATAAAAGAATAATAAAATCAATAAAACAGTAATCATAAAAAGAATCAATAAAAGAATCAAAGTTCAGTACCTAGTTACCATATGACTATCCAATTCACACAACCACTATCCTTCAAGGCAACTGTTTGGCGCTCTTTCCTTCTTGTCAGCCTGCCACTACCCCATCCTAGAAAGTCCCAGCAAAACAAGTCAGGCATGCTCTCTTTGTCCATTCTATTCACACGTATGTATGGTATGTTGCCATCTGTGCCAAGGGCCGCGCCCATATTTAAGCAGAGGAATGTAATGTAGCTTCTCTTCTCCACGGTGGGAGAGTTGTATCGTGTTTCACCTGCGGCCACCTATATCTAGGTACACAGACGGTGACATCAGTCGGTAGACGGAGCTTAATGATTTAGTGAGGGAGGCAGCAGCAGAAGCTGCTTGTGTGTCTGTGTCCTGCGGAGATGGTCAGGTGGTCAGAAAGAGGTGTGTTGGTCATTGGCAGCTGCTTCCAAGTTGCACACAAGCCCACCCACATAGACAAACGCCTGATCGAGTCATGCGCTCTTGCCAAGACCAATTTAGTGCCTAGCTTCAATACTACCCTTGAAGTTGAAGTGATAAATCACTTGGGCAAAGGGCGGAGTCGTAACCTGGCTTGTCCTCTTGCGTAATCCACTGCGCTAGAGCGACGGCAATTTCAACCTGTCTAGAGGCAGTAGCATTATGCGCGTCTTAGCAACATGCCAAAATGATGCAGATTGAGCTTCAGATAACCAGTAACCACCAATTTCACCATGGCATCTCCTTCGCCTCGGCCCAACGCGACAACAACAACTGAACACACGCGACTCTCCTCGCACGCCGCTGTGCCCATGCTTATGTACGTGCCCTTCGGTTTGGGCGCCTTCTGGACCAATCTGCTCATAGCACTGACGCTGACGCGCCACCGTCCGCTGAGAAGACGCAAGGCCTTTGTGGTCATGTGTGGACTGGCCACCGCGGACGCTCTGGAAGGCTTGGCGTCTTTTCTTGCAGGTGAGGTACCAGATATTATGATGCATAACGTGACGTGGAGCAGCGCTTCCTTTGAGGCCATGATTGAACCAACAATGCACCAGGGGGAACACTAACCAGCAAGTTCAAACCAGTTTGCTGTTCGCTAGCAGTCAATCCTGCAGCACTCGTTCACACACTGTGCCATCAATAGGAGCACTACTACTGCAACAAACCCAGCTCACTTCAGGCCTCTACCGTGCCCACCTCTACCAGTCAGGCCGACAGGACGAGAGGCTGCCTCCCTTGGCTTGCATGGCCTATCCCTTCAACCTGCTGTTTCCCTGGACAGCGGTGGCCACCAGTTTCATGCTGCTGGCTTTGAGTCTCGACCGGTTCCTGGCCGTAGCATTTCCTGTCCGCTATTATAGACTGGACGTGAGTCACGACATGAAAGAGAAATGTTAATGATGTGGTGTGTAAGCTGTTCAATACTGCAGTTACTACACTGCTCTGAATACCGTAACACCATCTGCACTGTACTGTACTGTACCGTATTGTACTGCACTGCACAGTACTGTGCACTGCCCTACACACTACGCTACCTAATGGTCTTTCAGACCGGCTATGCTGTCAAGCTGGTGCTCAGTGTGTACGGGTACGCCCTGGTGTGCTGGCTCTTCAGTTGGGTAGAACCCCTGAAGGAATCCTGGTCTGAACCGCCCACTGACAACGCTGGACGCGTGGCCCTTCCACGCACGATCAGCGCCATCTGCGACAGCGCCTGGATATCTCCGAGGTTCCACTCCTACAACTTCTACGCCACCAGCGTGGTCAGCTTCACCAGCGTAGTACTCTACGTGGCGGTGAGTAAAATGAGGAAAATTTAGAAGAATCTGTCTTTTCTCCATTCCTCCGCAACTTCACTAACCTCTAGGTCAGCGTGGCCCTCCGGAGACGGATCTCGGCCCTGCGTGACTTCGGCTGCGACACTCGGACCGTGGACGCCCAGCTGATAGCCCAGCGCAAGATCACGGTCACCTTCGGCCTGAGCAGCTTCTGCACCCTCTTCTTCGACTGCCTGCCGAGGGCCCTGGGCATTTTCTTCCACCAGACAAAGGGACACCCATTCGACAAGCGCATTCAGTTCCTCCAAGCCGTCTCACCCTACTGCTTCTTGCTTCTCAAGGTGAGGAGGGAAAGGACAATGCAACAAAGCTATGTGCGGAACAGTGGAGTGACTCCGCGGGCGTGGCGTGGGCTTCAACGTGGCGTGGCCTGCGCTGTGCGGCGTTGTGTACATTGCTGAGTGAGAAGCGCGTGGCGCGGTTGGATGTGCCCTGTTGCGCGCACATTCTCAATCCTTTCTCCTCAGGTCAACGCCATCGCCAACTTCATCATCCTGGTGGCTCGACACTCCGAGGTGCGCGAGGGCCTACGCGGCCTCTTCCAGTGCGTCGAGTTGCCCCCCAGCGCGGGCCAGAACTCGCAAGCGGCCCTCAGGCGCACGCAGGAAGCCATAGGGGGCAACGGCGCGGGTACCGGCAGCGCCCTGCTGCGCGCCAGCGCCCGCGGAAGGTTGGAGAGCGTCCAGTTGAACACACGACGCCCACCGTTGCCGCGTCAGTCGACGGTGGACAGCCAGCCATTGCGCGGTCGCGGCAGCAGCAAGGAAGGGGAGAATGGAGAAGTGTGCGCTGTGTGACTGTGAGAGAGCGCGTGGCGCGCGTTGTGTGGAGGAGTCTCTGCAAATACGGTACCGGCTACAATACGGTGTACTGTGTGGAAATGGCGCGGCGTTTCGTTGTAGAAAAGGGCGCAATGTGTACGTACATGGACTCGCCTATTTAGGGACTGTAGATCTGAATCTCCGGTTTCACTGATCTCGAATTCGCTTATGTGCGTACTGCGTATAGCATGGCGGTTCGTGTTGTATGCTCGCGTGGTTACTGTGAATGTAACTCCCACTCCGTTCGCTTATCGCGCGTCGGTCACTCACTCATATCAGAGTGCAAGCATAATTACTGTGCAGTCTGTGTCCGTCCTCGCGTTGCGATAGTTGACAGAGACTTCTTAGGTGTATTATTGTTCTGTTGTGCTCGTGAAATTTTCTCAGTTGAAAAAGCGTAATATTGGGCAGGCGGCTGCCACTGGGCGAATTCACACAATCAGCTTCATTTCTCCAATTCGATTTGCAACCCTCTGCAGCAGTAGTGTTTGAAGATATTCAGGCGCGGCCCTGTTACGGTATTGTCCCCACTCAAACGTGTGGTTGTAGAACCACCAGCCTTCCTTCTGTCTGTAGTGCCTGATCTCAGCTAGATCGTGAGGTACCTGAAGATTATAGCGATTATTACCGCTGTTACCAGCTTGTAGTACCAGATGACCACTGTTAGGGGTTCATTACTACACTGCACTGCTCTGCACTAATTTGCTATCCCACACATACCTACCTCGTAATATCCCTTGCAGTCCCCTGAACTTTTTTCATAATAGTGGATGTACATTGCTGCCACCCTGTGTGGTTTGACTAGGGATTTGGGCCAGTAATAACCCTTCCTGACTGGAGAAGGTCCGCTGCCATTGGTCACCGACAGATACGGCAGGAAGCTGCCCAATGAGCGCAGCGAAGCTGCCTCCAATAGTGGATCCCAACTTGATCTTGGAAAAATCCTTGGCTGGAAGTTCATTGAACAGAAGTGGGAACTTGAATCCACAGCACCAGCAAGTGTCAGAAGAGTTTGATCGTTGCTTGGTTGGATCAGTTCGTCTAGATCGATCGGGAGAACGTACCTGTAATCTACGAAAAAGTTATACGAGTAGTTGGCTGTGCCTGCAATACACTGTTATCCTTTATTGGCTGTAAGTTACAGACGAGATTGTCAAGCCAGTTTGATCTACATGCAAGATTATAGGCAGTGCTGGACATTGACAGCAGCAGTACAGTTATTGTACAGGATTGTCAACCTGAACTTGTACATCGTCCTGAACACACAGTCATTGACCATAGCTTCTTGGCACAGAGTGTGTTGCGCCTCGTGATTGAAGCCTTCACAAACAGGAGAACCAGGCCATAGCATTAACTCGACTGTTCCAATGTCCACATAGTGTTCAATCACCTTCTGAAGGGGCGTGTTTCCACTGTAGTAATAGACGAAGATCTTGCTGGCCCCTTGTATTGTGTAGAATTCCACAAACTGGATGAGTGACAGCCACTTGAGTTCCTTTCCAAACAATGTGCAGAGGCACACTGCCATTGTAATGGGTATTTCCACTTCTGGCACGGGAGTGAAGTCCACAACTGGTACGAACTGGAGTTTCTCCAACTCATTAAACCCCGTTGGTGACATCACCTTCACAAACGATGGCACACTACTGTTATCCTTTATTGGACAGTAGAGCAGTAGCAGTTTGACGTTGGTGTAATTCTCAAAATGCCCACTGACCCGACGCTAAAAGTTAGTTGCACAGCTTTAGACTTCTTGAGTGAAATCAAAAGGAATCCAACTACCGTAAATCCTCCAATAAGCGCCCTGGGCGCTTATTTTTTCAACCTACCTCTAGGGGAGGCGCTTATTGGAGGGGGGGCGCTTATTCGAGGGGGGGGCGCTTATTAACTCGACCCCTCAGGAGTGCCAAAATTTGCCCTCAGGAGTGCCAAAATTCTCCATTGTTGACACATTTTTGCGCACATCTGCATAGATTTCAGACTGAAACTGTATAGCTTTTGATCAGAATACCTGCAATTAGTAGTAGTGCTGTCATATGTAGCCAAAACTTGTGTTAGGAATGGTCACAGAGTACGTATGGTAGTACTAGTGCTGCTGGTACTAACAAAAGGGGGGCGCTTATTGGCGGGGGGGGGGCGCTTATTTTTTCAACCTCCCTCTAGGGGGGGGGCGCTTATTGGAGGGGGGGCGCTTATTCGAGGGGGTGCGCTTATTGGAGGATTTACGGTACCTTGAAATTGTGATCCTTGTCGTAGAGGTAGCAGTCATATTTTTCACGCCGGTTCTGCACAAACAAAACGACAACACTGTTCAGTCTGCGATCGAACAGCGCCATTCTAACGAAATGATGGAGACTTCTGTAAGCCAACGTCTGCGGACTGCGTTGTGGAATTTCGAAAAGGTTACGCAGTTTTGGCGAATCTTCTGTATACGGTATGCCGAATAGCTTCAATTGCAAGCAAACGTTTAATGCCACCAAACCAGCGATTACAACAGTAAATTTTCTGTTCCACATTTTTGAGGGGCAGCGAATTGCCCTGGCCAGTAGGTAGTGGGCAACAAGAGACGCAAAATTGATGGGAACACAATTGAAGGGATGGGCAATCGGAAAGGCTCTTGTGCAATTTGTGTCTGCTCGTTGAATTCGCACTTCATAACGGCCGCCCGCAAAGCGCTCTGCATTATTAAAAGCAGCTCACTATTTGTAAACAGATTGTCGGAACAGCATTATACCTACCTATTCGTGGTAACAGAACCAGAAATGGATTAGCGAAATCCGTCGTGAGCATAGTGCAGCAAAGCGCGCACAAAAGTGAAGACGCGCGAGTTGCGATGCGACGCTTGGGTTAGCTATAATAACTTGGCGCTTCGTTGAAGGTATGTAGACAGTGCGCCATGCACTCATACATGCGTATAGTAGGTCCCTGTAAGTCTGATACAATCTGAGATGATCTCACTGATCTCTTTTCTGCTGCATGTGTTCGTGGCTTTGGTTGATACTGTGAATGAGACTAGACTCTGTTCGCACTCACTCATATCGGAGTGCAAGCATGTTGTGTGGTGTCGTCCTCGCGTCGCGATACTTGACAAGACTTGCAAGGGCTCTGCTTTCGCTCGTCAATGTTAGAGGTGTAATTCTAACAGGTGTGAAAGACGAGATTGCTAGTGCTCCTGACGTGAAATTCCTCTACGCAATCAGTTTCATTCTCCCAATTCGATCTTTAACTTTCTGCAGCAGTAATGTTTGAAGATATTCTGGCGGTGGCCTGGTACGATATTGTCCCCACTCAAACGTGTGGTTGTAGAACCACCATCTTTCCTTCTGTCTGTAGTGCCTGATTTCAGCTATATCTTGAGGTACCTGAAGATTACAGCACTTTTAGTGTCCAAGTTAAAATACATCTGTTGCCCAGTCTTCGGTTTTCACTGTTCACTGTTCAGTTTTCACTACTACACTACGCTGCACTAATTTACTAGCTCACAAAACAATCTACCTCGTAATATCCCTTGCAGTCTCCTGAGCTGTCCTCGTAATAGTGGATGTACATTGCTGCCACCCTGTGTGGTTTGACTAGGGACTTGGGCCAATAGAAATCCTCGCTAACTGGAGAAGGTCCACTGCTATTGGTCACCGAGAGATACGGTAGGAAACTGGCCAATGAGCGCAGAGAGGATTCTTCCAATGGTGGATCCCAGTTAGACCTCGGGAAAATCCTTGGTTGGAAGTTCATTGAGCAGAAGTTGGAACTTGAATCCACAGCACCAGCAAGTGCCAGAAGAGTTTGATCGTTGCTTGGTTGGATCAATTCGTCAAGATCGATCGGAAGCACGTACCTGTAATTGACGAAAATGGTTTTCCTTAAAAGCTATGGCGTGTCATATGTAGTCTGGGCATTTAGATGCGCCAGCAATCTACAGTTTCTGTAAGGGTTATGATTCACAGACGAGATTGACAAGATGCAGTCTGATCAGTTGGACATTGGAGTATCAGTACATAATTCTAGCACAGGAATGTCAACCTGAATTTGTACGTCGTCCTGAACACACAGTCATTGACCATAGCTTCTTGACACAGGGTGTCCTGCGTTTCATGATTGAAGCCTTCGCAAACAGGAAAGCCAGGCCATAGCACCAACTCGACTGTGCCTTCGTCCACATAGTGCTCAATGACCTTCTGAACCGGCGTGTTTCCACTGTTGTAATAGACGAAGACCTTACTAGCCCCTTGTATTGTGTAGAATTCCAGAAACTGAATGAGTGACAACCACTTGAAATCTTGTCCAAACAGTGTGCAAAGGCACACAGCCATTTTGTTAGGTATTTCCCATTCTGGAACGGGAGTTAAGTCAACAACTCGTATGAACTGGAGTTCTGACAGCCTCTGTTTTGAAAGATCATTGTCATCTGTTGGAGTCAGCACCTTCACAAAGTGTGGAACTGTTTTGTTATCTTTTATTGGGCAGTAGAGCAGCAACAGCTTGACGTGCGTGTAGTCCGCGAAGTGACCACTGACACGACGCTGAAAGATGAGTTGTGAAATTGGCTTCTAGGTTTTCTAGATTATTCTTTCTTTTCTTCGAAAGAAATCTTCGAAATCAGTAGCTTGTTTACATTTACATGTGAAGTAGATTAGTTTTGTACCTTGAAATTGTGGTTCTTGTCGTAAAAGTAGCAGTGGTACTTCTCCCGTTCGTTCTGCATGAACAAAACCACAACACTGTTCAGTCTGTGATCGAACAACACCATTCTAACGAAGTGATAGCCACTCCTGTACGCCAACGTCTGTGGCTTGTACTGCGGAATTTCGAAAAGGGTAGGCAGTTTTGGCGAATCTTTATATGGTCCGACGAATGACTTCAACTTCAGGCAAATTTTGAGTGTCACCAAGACCACGATAACAACAGTTATTTTTCTTTTCCACATGTTTTGTGCGACCACGCCTTCCAGCAGGAAATTATTTTGGGACGCATAGTTGTAATGGGAACGCGCACTGCATCGGGCGCTAGCGGAAATGAAATGGGCAACGACAGTAACCACTAATCAGTTCCAAAGTTCAGCAAAACTGAAGCTAGCATCGGTAGTGTGTGTTGCACGTGGTCACAGACAAGTGAGTACTACATGTAGTTATGTAAGTGGGCGACGTGCGCAGACTAGCGCTTGTTTGTGACAGGGGCTTAGGCGTAGTAGTTGAAAGAGTGTCATGGCAACCGGTCGCATGCATCGTTGAACGACGCAAATGAAAATTGTATGCTCTGTCGTAAATCGCCTGCCGAACTACCCTTGGGGGCACTTCTATTATACCGACCTACACTTAGCACCCCTAATGGGTAGTGCAAGTTAAATGCTTCTAATGGGTTTGATTGAACCTTTGTTGAGAACTTAGGGCCGCTCTAGCAGTTATGAATATTGTGCCACTTTTACCACTCAACCAAGCAACTCTTCTCCTTCTTAGATCTTAGATCACCCCGCATTTGATAGCATTATTGACCAAGAATATTGGTGACTGGTGTGGCTTGCCAATCAAATCGCAGCTTACTTCACCCAAAATAGAGAAAGCGCAAATACAGAAAGCACCAAAATCACACAAAATACACAAATGCATTCGCATCGCGCTAGTATTCTCAGGCGGCGCTGCCGATGATCACAGGAATAATGATCTCTATCTGCTGTTCGATTTCCAGTTTGAAGTAGTACGAGACGTCGATCAGAGCGTTTGGGCTGTTGCTCGTCGGTGGCATCTGACTGGGCACCATCAACTGCACCTCTTCCCTGCAACGACTGCTTTAGAGTAGTGACACACAGAGTAGAGCATGGATAGAGCAAGATAGCTTGTTTAATACTACATTAAAGTGAGACAATTTAATTATAAAACTAATCAAAGCGGGACTACGCGATACATTTCGTCGCGGAAACACAACAACAAACAGAATACAATTTAGAGGTTGGTTAGAAGTCTTGCGGAGGCATAGTGTCCACCTAGCCCAGTTGGCGGGCATTTGTCACAACATGCATTATGTAAACTAGCGTGCTTTCCCGTTGCAGAAGAATTTGTGTCATGTGATTAGCATGGTATTTGTATCGTCTGCCAATGTGCTTGTTCAAGGCGCTGCTGGGGTACCTCGTTTCAACGGTTAGTTTGGCGAAACACTCGCTCAAGCGGCTAGAATTGCCTGCGTGAGCATTGGCGTGCTGTCCATCCTGTTGCAAAGGTGTGTCCTGTTGCGAGCCAACGGCGCTCGTCGCCTCGCGCGACGATCCTGTTGTAACGTCTGAACTGTTGCAGCGTCCTGTTGCAGAAAGTCTGTCCTGTTGCAAGAACTGTCCTGTTGCAAGCGAAATAGTCGCTGAAGCGGCTAGAATTGCCTGCCGGCTCTGTTGCAATTGCGCAGCGTCCTGTTGCAGAAAGTCTGTCCTGTTGCAAGATGTGTCCTGTTGCAAGCGAAATAGTCGCTGAAGCGGCTAGAATTGCCTGCGCGAGCATCGTCGTACTGTTCGGCTCTGTTGCAATTGCGCAGCGTCCTGTTGCAGAAAGTCTGTCCTGTTGCAAGATCTGTCCTGTTGCAAGCGAAATAGTCGCTGAAGCGGCTAGAATTGCCTGCCGGCTCTGTTGCAATTGCGCAGCGTCCTGTTGCAGAAAGTCTGTCCTGTTGCAAGATGTGTCCTGTTGCAAGCGAAATAGTCGCTGAAGCGGCTAGAATTGCCTGCGCGAGCATTGTCGTACTGTTCGGCTCTGTTGCAATTGCGCAGCGTCCTGTTGCAGAAAGTCTGTCCTGTTGCAAGATCTGTCCTGTTGCAAGCGAAATAGTCGCTGAAGCGGCTAGAATTGCCTGCCGGCTCTGTTGCAATTGCGCAGCGTCCTGTTGCAGAAAGTCTGTCCTGTTGCAAGATGTGTCCTGTTGCAAGCGAAATAGTCGCTGAAGCGGCTAGAATTGCCTGCGCGAGCATTGTCATACTGTTCGGCTCTGTTGCAATTGCGCAGCGTCCTGTTGCACAAAAAGTCTGTCCTGTTGCAAGATCTGTCCTGTTGCAAGCGAAATAGTCGCTGAAGCGGCTAGAATTGCCTGCCGGCTCTGTTGCAATTGCGCAGCGTCCTGTTGCAGAAAGTCTGTCCTGTTGCAAGATGTGTCCTGTTCCAAGCGAAATAGTCGCTGAAGCGGCTAGAATTGCCTGCGCGAGCATTGTCGTACTGTTCGGCTCTGTTGCAATTGCGCAGCGTCCTGTTGCAGAAAGTCTGTCCTGTTGCAAGATCTGTCCTGTTGCAAGCGAAATAGTCGCTGAAGCGGCTAGAATCGCCTGCCGGCTCTGTTGCAATTGCGCAGCGTCCTGTTGCAGAAAGTCTGTCCTGTTGCAAGCAAGATCTGTCCTGTTGCAAGCGAAATAGTCGCTGAAGCGGCTAGAATTGCCTGCGCGAGCATTGTCGTACTGTTCGGCTCTGTTGCATTTGCGCATTGCAAGGTTCTCTGCTGTACCGCCCACTGCCGCACTGTTCGCTTCTGCAAGGCTCTGCTACCGTGCATTGCCGTACTGTTCAGGCAAAGCCTGCGTTGAAGGCAGGCAGCAACAGGCGACGCTGGCCGTGCAGCGATTGATTTTCTGCGGTCGATGGATCCAAGCGAGCGAGCTTCTCTGCGGGACGCCGCTGGCGTCCTGCTGGCTTCCTAGCGCGCGCATGCTGAAGCGTCGCGTGGCGAAGTGCTAGCGAGGCAGGCGCATGCTGAAGCGTCGCGTGGCGAAGTGCTAGCGAGGCAAGCGTAGTCGGACGGACAGACAGACAGACAAAAGGCCTAGCTGGCATAGTAATGTAGACTAGTGCCTTTAGCCCATAGGTTATACTGTATATCTATAGCTGAACACCTATGGAAACAGAGCCATTTATATCGACCCATGGAAATCAGCCACTGCTCACAACATGTATTGGCCTATGGTTCGCAGCCAATGCTCACAACAGTCCATAGGAGATTCTGATAGATCTAAAGTCATTTGACACTGTGCCTCTGTCAGTGCCTGAATTTGTGGTTACACCAGGTTCCATGCCTCGGAATACACTGAATTTAACCCGCGACGTTTGTGCTTAGTCCATAGATGTTTTCAGATTGATCTAAAGTCGTTTGACACTGTGCCCCTGCCAGTGCCTGCATTTACCATCGCACCTGCTCCTGTGCCTCTGAATACACCTCAGAGTCTCGCAGAGATAGCTCTTTAGCAAATGGTGCCACAAGAGGGCAAAATTTGCTCGAAATCGACCTACAGTCACTCCTTAGTGCTCAGAAATGTACTGTGCAGCAGATATTTTCATGATTTTTGTGGAATTTAGACATTGGCCACAGTCCACAATAGGAGACGTTCTATTCCAGGCCAAGGCAGTTCTTTTGAGCTATAGATCGCCAGAATCCGTCAACTGTGTCAAGAGTTATCGTGTTAACAAACAAACAAACAGACAAACAGACAGACACACTCTATGCCGCTTAGTATATAGGACTAGAGCCTTTAGCCCGTAGGAGAATCTCTATGGTCAATAGCATATGGGTAATGTGCAGAGCATGAAGGAGATAATGCCATCATCGAATTCAGCCCCCCGCAGGACGTTACAGTTATGCACATCCCAAATCATTTGATACTGTGCCCCTGTCAGTGCCTGCATTTAGGATCGCACCAGCTCCCATGCCTGTAAATACACAATAGAAACTTAAGTTTAGCCTGTCGTCACTTGGGTTTAGCCTGTAGGGCATTTCAGATAGGTCTCAAGCCATTCGACCCTGTGCCCCTGCCAGTGCCTGCATTTAGGATTGCATCAGTCCCGTACCTGCAAATACACAATAGACGGTTGGATTTAGCCTTTAGACAATTGGGTTTAGCCCGTAGGACATTTCAGATAGATCTCAAGCCATTCGACCCTGTGCCCCTGCCAGTGCCATTTAGGCTCGCACCAGCTCCCGTGCCTGTAAATACACAATAGACACTTGGGTTTAGCCCGTAGACATTTGGGTTTAGCCCGTAGGAGATTTCAGATGGATCTAAAGACATTTGACATAGATCCAAAGCAGTTTGATGCTTTGCCCCTGCCAGTGCATGCAGTGCCTGCGAATACACTTTTGGATTCTCACAACGACAACTCTGTCATGAATGGTGACACTGTAGAGTGCTTTTGGCGCGAAATCAAACGTCAATCGCAGTATGCGGCGCCCTCTGTGCTCAGAATGTACTGGCGCAGCCGATATTTGCGAAATATTGTGGAATTTAGTCATCGGCCAAAGTCCACAATAGGAGGTGCAAAACTACATGTCACGACGGTCAGTTTAAGCCATAGATCATCGCGATCCGTCAACTGTAGCTAGAGTTATCGTGTTAACAGACGGACAAACAAACAAACAAACAAACAAACAAACAGACTCTATGGCGCTTAGTATATAGGATATAGACCCACGCTGAAAGCCGACTGCCACCTATAAGCCCTGGGCTTATACGTGTCGCTAGTTTTCGACATTGAGATTGAGTTACCCACTTACTCTGTGTCGCTACCCTTGTTTTACTCGAAGGCGTCAAAACCACGTATTGTTGTGATTGCGATCAATACGTACAGAGTATTTCGCAATACAGCCGTAGTAGGTATTGTTCCGGAAGTTTCTAGAAAGCGATCTTATCTCTGAGTGAGATCTTATCAGGTGTGATTCTAGAACCTTCGCTTCTGGAACATTCTATAGGCAAGTACTATAAATACTCGCCGCTCGGTGGTGTTCCTTATTCGTCCTGTTTCCTTCTGATTCGTCCTTATTCGTCCTTATTCTCCCTTCATAGTCCGACGTTCTTCCGGAATTCCTGCGTACCAGTGCGTACGTAATTCTCCGTCAGTGCACGGAAAGAAACTTCTATTGGAATCCTGTTGTGGACTCGGCCAAAAACACAACAGGGTTTTGTGGCGTGACTGTGCAGATTCTACGCCAGGACGGGACGGTGCTCTACGTCCAGTGACGGGACAGTGCTCCACGTCAACAAGGTTCCAGAACAGGACGGTGCTCCACGTTCAGTGGCGGGACGGTGCTCCACGTCAAAACAGTTTGGTGGCGTGCCTGCTGAAGATTCGCTGCTCTACAGCACCAGCCTGCTGAGGATTCTCCAGCGGTGGTTCCACGCCAGCCATGAGCGAACTCGCCCAGCTCATCGACAGCGCCATTGAGGGGGGAGAAGCTGCCAGGGTCGCCAAGGAGACGGTCTTCGGGCAAAGCAGTCCGGGGAACAAAGTCAATCAAAGGCACCTGAAGAAAGGGGCTCCACCTCAGCGTCCTGCTCCAGGGGACGAGGCGAAGATGTGCTACTCCTGTGGGCGAGATCGTGCCAGAGAGGACTGCAAGGTCCGAAAGGCAATCTGCCATTCCTGTGGCAAGCAAGGCCACATTGCTTCGGTCTGCCGGTCCAAGCGCGCCAAGCCTCCGGTCCAGACCAACTGCGTCAAGGAGATGGAGAAGTTCTCCATGGTCAAGGACGCCAGCGAGACCTCCATTCCTTCGCTACAAGTCCCAGTACAAGTCAAAGGGTCCACGGTCAACTTTGAGTTGGATACTGGAGCAGGGGCCAACATCCTGTCTGAGGACCAGTGGAAGCAACTGGGCCAGCCGCCTCTCCAGGAAGCGTCCAAGGCTTTCGACTCCGCTACGGACCACCCTATTCCAGTGCTGGGATCATTCATGGCTGACGCCAAGCCTCGCTGCAAGGTTCTGGGTCCAGCCAAGTGCAAGACTGCCATGCTGCAGTTCTACGTGTCCCGGGTGCCACACCTGAGTATCCGGGGCCGGCTGGGAATTCAGAAGCTTGGCATATCGCTGGACCAGCTGCTCTTCCATTCTTCCAAGAGAGAGAAGCCCAGCGACAAGACGCCCAAGACTCTGCGGAAGGTCTCCTACGACTTCTGCAAGGATTTCCCAGGCCGAAGAGTGGCTCTACAAGGTCGTCGGAATTCGACAGCGTCAACAGTTGGGGTTGGAGAGAGACTCGTCTACTGCCGCTGCTGCAGCGAGTGCCCAATCGCCAAGGCTTCTACGATGCTGACCGTCGGTCCACTACGCCGCCACTGTCAATCCACTTGGCGACGACACATTGAGCAACTGCGCCTATGCTACTACAGCCCTGAGGACAGTGAGCCTGGGGAGGACTTCTCTACGACGTCTCCCACTACTGCGCCTCAAGAGGAGCAAGCGGTTCCCTCGACCAAGCGTCCGAACCCTCGTCAATCGACTGGAGATGAATATGGGCCGCTCAATCCTCGCTCCACTCGCCAGCGCAAGCCGAAACAGCCGCAGTGCTGCTGAACTCTTCTGATCGGCCTCAAGCCTGGTGGAAAGGAATGTTGTGATTGCGATCAATACGTACAGAGTATTTCGCAATACAGCCGTAGTAGGTATTGTTCCGGAAGTTTCTAGAAAGAGATCTTATCTCTAAGTGAGATCTTATCAGGTGTGATTCTAGAACCTTCGCTTCTGGAACATTCTATAGGCAAGCACTATAAATACTCGCCGCTCGGTGGTGTTCCTTATTCGTCCTGTTTCCTTCTGATTCGTCCTTATTCGTCCTTATTCTCCCTTCATAGTCCGACGTTCTTCCGGAATTCCTGCGCACCAGTGCGTACGTAATTCTCCATCAGTGCACGGAAAGAAACTTCTATTGGAATCCTGTTGTGGACTCGGCCAAAAACACAACAGGGTTTTGTGGCGTGACTGTGCAGATTCTACGCCAGGACGGGACGGTGCTCTACGTCCAGTGACGGGACAGTGCTCCACGTCAACAAGGTTCCAGAACGGGATGGTGCTCCACGTTCAGTGGCGGGATGGTGCTCCACGTCAAAACAGTTTGGTGGCGTGCCTGCTGAAGATTCGCTGCTCTACAGCACCAGCCTGCTGAGGATTCTCCAGTGGTGGTTCCACGCCAGCCATGAGCGAACTCGCCCAGCTCATCGACAGCGCCATTGAGGGGGGAGAAGCTGCCAGGGTCGCCAAGGAGACGGTCTTCAGGCAAAGCAGTCCGGGGAACAAAGTCAATCAAAGGCACCTGAAGAAAGGGGCTCCACCTCAGCGTCCTGCTCCAGGGGACGAGGCGAAGATGTGCTACTCCTGTGGGCGAGATCGTGCCAGAGAGGACTGCAAGGTCCGAAAGGCAATCTGCCATTCCTGTGGCAAGCAAGGCCACATCGCTTCGGTCTGCCGGTCCAAGCGCGGCAAGCCTCCGGTCCAGACCAACTGCGTCAAGGAGATGGAGAAGTTCTCCACGGTCAAGGACGCCAGCGAGACCTCCATTCCTTCGCTACAAGTCCCAGTACAAGTCAAAGGGTCCACGGTCAACTTTGAGTTGGATACTGGAGCAGGGGCCAACATCCTGTCTGAGGACCAGTGGAAGCAACTGGGCCAGCCGCCTCTCCAGGAAGCGTCCAAGGCTTTCGACTCTGCTACGGACCACCCTATTCCAGTGCTGGGATCATTCATGGCTGACGCCAAGCCTCGCTGCAAGGTTCTGGGTCCAGCCAAGTGCAAGACTGCCATGCTGCAGTTCTACGTGTCCCGGGTGCCACACCTGAGTATCCGGGCCGGCTGGGAATTCAGAAGCTTGGCATATCGCTGGACCAGCTGCTCTTCCATTCTTCCAAGAGAGAGAAGCCCAGCGACAAGACGCCCAAGACTCTGCGGAAGGTCTCCTACGACTTCTGCAAGGATTTCCCAGGCCGAAGAGTGGCTCTACAAGGTCGTCGGAATTCGACAGCGTCAACAGTTGGGGTTGGAGAGAGACTCGTCTACTGCCGCTGCTGCAGCGAGTGCCCAATCGCCAAGGCTTCTACGATGCTGACCGACGGTCCACTACGCCGCCACTGTCAATCCACTTGGCGACGACACATTGAGCAACTGCGCCTATGCTACTACAGCCCTGAGGACAGTGAGCCTGGGGAGGACTTCTCTACGACGTCTCCCACTACTGCGCCTCAAGAGGAGCAAGCGGTTCCCTCGACCAAGCGTCCGAACCCTCGTCAATCGACTGGAGATGAATATGGGCCACTCAATCCTCGCTCCACTCGCCAGCGCAAGCCGAAACAGCCGCAGTGCTGCTGAACTCTTCTGATCGGCCTCAAGCCTGGTGGAAAGGAATGTTGTGATTGCGATCAATACGTACAGAGTATTTCGCAATACAGCCGTAGTAGGTATTGTTCCGGAAGTTTCTAGAAAGCGATCTTATCTCTAAGTGAGATCTTATCAGGTGTGATTCTAGAACCTTCGCTTCTGGAACATTCTATAGGCAAGTACTATAAATACTCGCCGCTCGGTGGTGTTCCTTATTCGTCCTGTTTCCTTCTGATTCGTCCTTATTCGTCCTTATTCTCCCTTCATAGTCCGACGTTCTTCCTGCGTACCAGTGCGTACGTAATTCTCCGTCAGTGCACGGAAAGAAACTTCTATTGGAATCCTGTTGTGGACTCGGCCAAAAACACAACACAAACAATTGTGTATTTCTGTTAAATTCCACATTTACAAAAAAATTATTTTGTGTTACAAATTATCCGCGGTCTATGCTCTTTCCATTTCTGAAGAAATTTCGTCGCTAGCTCATCGGGTGAAAAAGTCGATTTTTGACATTTTTGAATTTCAATTGTGACTATCTCGAAAATGCGAAATTAGCAACAGAAACGGACATCAGATCCATACTCAGCGACCTTGACTCTACTTGACCGCATATGCCACATATCTTACTTCGGTGCCACGGACACACACACGGACAGACAGACAGACAGACAGACAGACAGACAGACAGACAGACAGACATTGTCATCCGAATATATATGTGACCGGGAGAACCCGTCTTCAGTGAAAACTCGGATATCCGGGTTTTCACTGAATTGGTTAGTGAAAACCCGGATATCTGGGTATTCACTGTTGAGTTAGTGAAAACCCGGATATCCGGGTTTTCACTGATAGGTTAGGGAAAACCCGGATAATTCTCAGACATGCTCAAAATCGCGCAATACACTGCTATAGCTATATTTCTATTGCCAAGTAGGCGGTTTGTTCCTTCCAGTTCAGGCTATGCTTAGGCTCGCCCTGCGCCCACAGTTCACAAGAGTCAGTTGGCGTCGCAGTCTGGCGGGTCGAAGCTTAGGCTTAACGCGACCGGTGACCGATTTCAGGGCGCGCGGAGCGCGCCCTGAAGTTGGTGGTCGCGCTAAGCCTCAGCTGAGACCCGCCAGGCGCGACGCCGGCCGAGTTTTAGTGCAAACTGTAAGTGGAATGAACACTCCTCCATGTAATTCACCTCCTGCTCAGGCCGGCTGTGCCCCTTCCCTGCTAGCGCTGGCGACAACTTTCAGCCACGTGCAAGCTGTAAGCGGAATGCACACCCCCCCCCGTATACTTAGCCGCCTGTTGAAGCCAGATTAGCCGCAAACATCGGGCGTTGCGAAAGTTGCAAACATCGGCAAAGATGCATTGTATTACCTAAGAATGCACGTATCGCACTCCACGACGCTTGTTTCGCACAACAAACAGCGCGATTTGCCATTCAAAAGCACTTGTTTCGCCAGCAGTGTTGAAAACTATAGAAGCCTCGATTTCTAGGCTATTTCTTCGAAATGACTAGTGAAAACACAGCTACCGTGATTTTCACGAATTTCTCACGAAATCTCGCATATCCGGGTTTTCACTAAACTTTCAGTGAAAACCCAGATAATTTGACATTATCCGGGTTTTCACTAACCTGTTAGTGAAAACCCGGATATCCGGGTTTTTACTAAGTCGACCAGTGAAAACCCGGATATCCGGGTTTTCACTGGATCCGGGTAGTCACGGTAACATATACACCTCGCCGCGCTGAGGCGCGGCGAAAAAATGGGAATGGCAGAACTGAATTTGAACCGAAAATTGATTTTTCTCCGAAAAAAGTGTTCTACTACAAAGTTGTAGAGCTCACCGGGTGCGATCGAATGGTCTTTGTCCCATCGTGATCTGAGCACCATACCGAAAGTTACGCTTGCCCGAAGTTTCGCCCAGAGACCCGGAACCCAACTTGGGGTAATATTTCCCGGCCTGTAAGACATCCGACCGGGATTCTGACGACGATTCGGGATGAGGCTATACGAGTTCTTCATATCGAGAAAATTAAGGACCATTACCTAGTCTAACAAAAAAAACGCCGAGCGGGAGACGGAACCCTACTTTTGGGTCGAAAAACACGGTTTTTGGTACCCGGCCCGGACAAACCCGGACCCAGCCCGATGGCATGTCTACCATCGGATAGCCCAATGTCTTTTACATATTTGGTCCAAAGCTCGTCCCGGTCCGTTCTACCAGAACACTATTCTAAGCGTCAAAAGTTCGTCGGAGGCGGAAAAATCGGGTTTTTGGCAACTTGCCAAAAATCGGGTCCCGGACGGAAGTCGGGACCTTCGATGCACACTGCGCCTTCCCGAGACATATCGAATAATAAAAAAATCGCCCCGATCGGCCAACTCTAGCCCGACTTATGAGCGTTCCAGAATCTGCACCACCACTATAGCACTCTTCCCTTTTGGAGGGGAGGAGTGCCAACAAGCTGTGTGTGTAAAAAGTTCAACCTATACTTTGTGTCCGTCAAATTTTGGTGAACAGTATAGTGAACTTTGTACACATCGTTAGCCGCATCTGGAGAAAGTGCCTTGAGAAAGTGTACCTTAATGCCAAGTGCAGCTATCCCCACGATACGGTTGTCTGTACCGCTGATCTGAAGCTCAGTGATATCGCCGCGTTCGCTATATGTTATCGGCATGATACGACGCCGTTTATCTGATGTTTCCTACCTGTGTGAAGACGTTACATCCAACAAAAAACTTGCCAAAAGTTTGGTGCGAGCGAATTCCTGTGTTCAGCATACGCATTTCTGTTTCCGAGTGCACGTTCATCAATAAACAGCTGTTGTGGCCACCAGACGCAAATCTCGATTTTGACATTTTTTAAAATTTTAATTCCAAATATCTCGAAATTGGAATTTATTAAAACTGTAAAACTACATCACAAATTCTTATTGGCATACGGCCTTACCATTTCTGCGTTCTAATTCGTCAAAAAACGACGTTCTATTTTGTTGATTTATGGAATTTTGAAAATAAATTCCATATCTGCAAAAAATTTCTCTTGCGCTACAAATTATCCGCAGTCTATACTCTTTCAATTTCTGAAGAAATTTCGCCGCTATATTATCAGGTGAAAAGTCGATTTTCGACATTTCCATATTTTGATTGAAAATATCTCGAAATTTCAATTTTTAAAAACTGCAAAACTGTGTCACAAATCCTTGTTGGCATACGACCTTTTCATTTCTGCATTCACATTCGTCGATAAATGACGTTGTATTTTAGCCAATTTGTGCAATTTTGACAAATAATCGCGTATTTCTATTAAATTCCACATTTACAAAAAATTTCTTTTGTGTTACAAATTATCCGCGGTCCATGCTCCTTCCATTTCTGAAGAAATTTCGCGGCTAGCGCATTAGACAAACAAGCTGTGTGTGTAAAAAGTTCAACCTATACTTTGTGTCTGTCAAATTTTGGTGAACAGTATAGTGAACTTTGTACACATTGTTAGCCGCATCTGGAGAAAGTGTCTTGAGAATGTGTACCTTACTGCCAAGTGCTGCTATCCCCACGATACGGTTGTCTGTACAGCTGATCTGAAGCTCAGTGATATCGCCGCGTTCGCTATATGTTATCGGCATGATACGACGCCGTTTATCTGATGTTTCCTACCTGTGTGAAAACGTCACATCCAACAAAAAAACTTGCCAAAAGTTTGGTGCGAGCGAATTCCTGTGTTCAGCATACGCATTCTGTTTCCGAGTGCACATTCAACAATAAACAGCTGTTCTGGCCATCAGACGAAAATCGGATTTTGACATTTTTTAAGTTTTAATTCTAAATATCTCGAAATTGGAATTTGTTAAAACTGTAAAACTATGTCACAAATTCTTATTGGCATACGGCAATTACCGTTTCTGCTTTCAAATTCGTCAAAAAACGACGTTCTATTTTGTTGATTTATGGAATTTTGAAAAATAATCACGTATTTCTATTAAATTCCATATTTGCAAAGAATTTCTCTTGCGTTACAAATTCAACAAAAGACTTGCCAACTGTTTGGTGCAGTCGTTCTCTACCAGGAATTTCGTTTGGTTGCGTATTTCGCGTTATGACGCTTTTGTCAATTTATAGAATTTTATCAAATTGTGGCGTATTTCTATACAATTCCACAATTGCAAACAATTTTGTTTGCGTTACAAATTATATCTGCGGTCTATGCTCTTTCCATTTCTGAAGAAATTTCGCCGCTAGTCATCAGGCGACAGAGTCGATTTTCGACATTTTTACATTTTAATTGTGAATATCTCTAAATTGCAATATTTCAAAACTGTAGAACCAGGTCACAAATGCTTATTTGCTTACGACCTTTCAATTTCTGCATTCACATTCGTCGATAAATGACGTTCTATTTTTGTCAATTTATGAAATTTTGACAAATAATTGCGTATTTCTGTGAAATTCCACAATTGCAAACAATTTTGTTTGTGTTACAAATTATCTGCGGTCTATGCTCTTTCCATTTCTGAAGAAATTTCGCCGCTATATCATCAGGTAAAAAAGTCGATTTTCGACATTTCCATATTTTGATTGAAAATATCTCGAAATTGTAATTTTTAAAAACTGCGAAACTACGTCACAAATCCTTATTGGCATAGGACCTTCCCATTTCTGCATTCACATTCGTCAATAAATGACGTTGTATTTTAGTCAATTTATGCAATTTTGACAAATAATCGCGTATTTCTATTAAATTCCACATTTGCAAAAAATTCTTTTGTGTTACAAATTATCCGCGGTCCATGCTCCTTCCATTTCTGAAGAAATTTCGCGGCTAGCGCATCAGACAAGAAAGTCGATTTTCGTCATTTTCGAATTTTAATTGCGAATATCTCGAAAATGCGAAATTAGCAACAGAAACGGACATCGGATCCGTACTCAGCGACATCGACTCTACTTGACCACATATGTCACTGGCTTTACTTCGGTGCGACGGAAACACAGACAGACACACACACACACATTGTCATCCGTATATATACACCTCGCCGCGCTGAGGCGCGGCGAAAAAAGTCGATTTTCGACATTTTCGAATTTTAATTGCGAATATCTCGAAAATGCGAAATTAGCAACAGAAACGGACATCGGATCCGTACTCAGCGACATCGACTCTACTTGGCTACATATGTCACATATTTTACTTCGGTGCCACGGACGGACGGACGGACGGACGGACGGACGGACGGACGGACGGACGGACGGACGGACGGACGGACACACAGACATTGTCATCCGTATATATACACCTCGCCGCGGTGAGGCGCGGCGAAAAAACCATTTAGAGCCTTCCAAAGGATGATGGACGTCTTTGGAACGATGGACAGAGACGGAAATCCCAATCTGGTTTTCTTCGTCACTGGACGGCTGTGAGCTTCGGTTTAGGCATAATCTCCCTCTAACCTACCCCCCCCCCCTTCCCCCTCCTCCTCCCGCTCCCCCATCCCCCTGCCTCCCACCTCACGCTGCTGTGTCCCTCATGTAGGTCATGAAGTACCCAGGTATCTGCAGGTAGAGACTACAGCCTACTGTTACTTAACGAAGAGTACCGGTATCCCCTGCCCTAGTCAGCAACGCCAAGTCTGATCACTTGTAGGCCCAGCGACATCCCGGCCTCCGTCGTTCACTCGAGGGATCTGCGCGTCGAGCGTGACGTCTACGTGTCGATGCTGCTGGCCAATAACGACGAGGCGCCCGACCCTGGTCGGTTGAGTAGCCACCGTTGTTTGGCCCGCCCTACGGCTGGCTGTGCGTCTGTTCGTGCGTGGGGAACGCTCTCAAATCTCTGCGTTGGAAAGTCGTAGGGAGACGATCTTGGGTTCTCTAGATAGGCCTCAACCCACTGATCATTTGGCTCTCTACGACTTACAAAAGCAGAGATCTGAGACCGTCATCCGCCCACACGACAATGCACGCACGAGGAGACCTCGAACCCCGAGATGCGCGATCTGGAGGGATTTCCCTCCAGAGCGCGCAATACTCGTGGCCGCGGGGGCGCTGTCGGCCTGAGCAGGAAGGAAAAGTATAATGTGCATGCCACCTACAGTTTTGCAGTAAAGGTCTGTGGACGTCGACTAAACCTCCGCACGCCCTGAAGCAGGGGTGACCATAGAAACTGATTTAGTTTCAGTTTCAGTTTCAGTATCAGTACCAGTTTTCATTTTAGTTTCAGTTTCAGTTTCAGTTTCAGTAAATAAATTTCTTGAGTTTCAGTTTCAGTTAAAGAAAACTGAGTTCAGTAATAAGTACGCTGCTCTCGACTGCAAAGCGTACGTGCAATCTTGCATGGATGCGTTGCTGCGTTGCTGATTACCACAAATAAGGTGCATGCCAAGTTTGTTGTCATTGTCAATCAAGCAAAGCGTCAAATTAACATAAGGTGAGCCAAACATATGCCTCAAAGTATTGAAACTGAAACAGAAACTAGTTTCAGTACTGCGTATTGAAACTAGTTTCAGTACTGTACTAATACTGATTGCTTCTGTGGAGTTTCAGTTTCAGTTTCAGTTTAAATATGGCTGATCATTTTAGTTTCAGTTTCAGTTTCAGTATATTTATAGAAACTGAAACTGAAACAGAAACTAGTTTCAGTTTCTATGGTCACCCCTGCCCTGAAGTCGGTCACCGGTCGCGTTACGTCAAAGTTTCGACCCGCCAGACTGTGACGCCGACTAAGACTCTTGTGATCCGTCTCTGGGCGCAGGGCGAGCCTAAGCATAGCCTGATATGGAAGGAAACAAACAACTTCCTAGCAAATGAACTGAACGGAAAAGCAAAAGAAGTCAACGCTCCTGCAGCGGATTGCACGTTTTGGAGGGGTCGCCCTCCAGAACGCGCCATATTGTGCCGTATTGCGCAGTTTGGATCACGACGTTTATATCACGACACGTCCAGATCACGCAATATTCCACGTTTTGGAGGATTGCGCCGTCTGGATGAGACATATACTCGCCGCGCTGTTGCGCGGTGAAAAAATTTCTCTGTCGTCGCACTGTGACACGCGTTCACGCTACGGTAGACCGCTTCAGACGACCTAAGTCCTTTGGCTGGCGGCCCCGACACCGGTGTTATGATTCCTGAATTTGTAAACGGTCTTCAACTGGACAGTTCGGAGCAACTGGCCGATCTCAAGGAGCGATTGACCAGAGCCATCTGTTACAGGGGTTGGCCAGTATTTGATATTGTATCACAGCTATCGGATTTAGGGGGGGGGGGGGGGGGGGGGGGGGGGGCGTTATCCGCTAGCCCCCAGCCCAATTCGACCAAATCGCCCCCTCCATATTCCCCCTACCAAGAAAAACATTTTGTGCGGTGCCACGTTCAGAGTAACAAGCTGTGTGTGTAAAAAGTTCAAACTATACTTTGTGTCTGTCATATTTTGGTGAACAGTATAGTGAACTTTGTACACATCGTTAGCCGCATCTGGAGAAAGTGTCTTGAGAATGTGTACCTTAATGCCAAGTGCACCTATCCCCACGATACGGTTGTCTGTACAGCTGATCTGAAGCTCAGTGATATCGCCGCGTTCGCTATATGTTATCGGCATGATACGACGCCATTTATCTGATGTTTCCTACCTGTGTGAAAACGTCACATCCAACAAAAAAACTTGCCAAAAGTTTGGTGCGAGCGAATTCCTGTTTTCAGCGTTCGCATTTCTGTTTCCGAGTGCACATTCATCAATAAACAGCTGTTCTGGCCATCAGAGGAAAATCTCGATTTTGAGATTTTCTTAAATCTTAATTCTAAATATCTTGAAATTGCAATTTATTAAGACTGTAAAACTATGTCACAAATTCTTATTGGCATGCGGCCTTACCATTTCTGCGTTCAAATTCTTCTTCACTCCGGCATTCGACTACCCCACCTTCCAGAAACAGCAAAACCATCACCTCACGGCTCCAGGACCCACCAGGACAGAGTGGACCAGATTGGTGCTGCTCACCTGTTGTGGAAATGTTAACTTCTGTGGATTTCCACAGCTCATAGCTCACCTAGAGACCTAGAAACAAGTGAAGAAGAGAGCCAAAGGCCGCCAAGCCTCCTTCCACTGCGAAAGGAAAGGGGAAAGGAAGCAGACAAAGAGAAGAGACCAGGAAAGCCAAGGACAGGTGAAGTGACAAGATGAAGGGACCAAAGTAGCCCCACAACCCGCCAGTGGACCCAAGAAGAAAGGTAATGGGAACCTCATGGTCATTGGAGGGTTATTGCCACAACATAAGTGGCATTTGAATTACACAGGAGAGCCGAAAGAGAAAAGGGCAAAAGTGGATGACGACTGTGACATCTTCACCAGATGCTGAGGGCTCAAGGAAAGTCAAACCAAGCTGAAGACAATCCACAGGAAAAGCAGCAGGAAGAAGAAGCGTGCATTCAGAGGTAAGTGCTCATGTCGTCGTGTGTTCTCATAGCATGACAGTGTGCAGCTAGACATAGGCTACCTTCAGGAAACAACTACCTGCCAAACCCACTAGCTCACCCCGTGGTTCCCCACAGGCCGAAGCCACCTCGCGCCAAGCAGAAGGAAAGGTTCTGCTCACCCGCGACCTCGCAGTTCCTGAGCAGGCAGGTAATCCTGCATCGGCATTAGCGTCAGCTCATGGTCATTATCCAGAAGCCATTGAGGGTCAAGGTCGGGATCGACACTCGTCCACTGGCTCGTCGAAGTCGCATTCGAGGTCCCGCAGTGGAGCCTCCCACAGTGGAGCATCCCGCAGTGGAGCCTCCCGCAGTTTCCGCAGTGGCACCAGCAGTGGCTCGCGCAGTGGAAGCTCGAGTGCGTCGCGTAGCAGCAGCCGAAGCAGCCAAAAGAAGAAGTAGGATGGGTAGTAGAAGACGAAAAAAAGAAGCAGAGGGTACTTGCATTGATGTTTGTTTGTTTCTTTTTTCTGATCTCTCATGCTGGATTACCATCTTTCATCGAAGAAATATCCATCTCTTTTGAGTAAACCATTCACTCCATGGTCCATGAAGGCTAGTTTGCGGACTCTGTTCCACAACAGTACCTAATTGTTATGCCACGGTGGTTGTGTGACCAGTTTGGTCCATGCAAACACAGCAACATGGCCGGTCCCGAAAGAGGTAATTCACCTGTGGACCACGAGAGCAGTGGAGGAGAAGAAGATGACCCAGAAATTTTGGCAGCTCTCGCAGAGGTGGACAAGAATTTTCGATCAGCCCAGTGATGACGAGGACGACGCATCAGATGAGGAGGCTGAAGAATCCGCAGAGGATTCTGATGAAGAGGAGGTGCCTGTGGCAGTGGAAAAGCTGCCTTCGGACTTCCACTACCGTGCATATCCCCCAAGGCGCCTAGACCCCACAGGCCCTATTCAGTCCCAGAGCAGAAAACGATCCACAGCACAATGACACACTTCTAGCCAATGACGATGACGCCACATCGATTTTCTATAAATTGGGCGGAAACGCATTGGATCTGGCCTACGAGGAGACAGTGAGAAAATCGGAGCAAAAGTTTTCCTTTTATTTCCGCAGAAACCCTCTGACCAAAGTTGACTTCAGCCGATTCCTGGCCATACTCATCTATATGATGCAGGTTGTGTCACAAAAAGTTTTACTACAGTGGATTCTGCTGTGGAAATCATTTTTTCTCAGGTTCGAATCAAAACCCTGGAAGCCTACTTCTCCAGTGGAAAATTCGGCAGCTCCTTTGTGAAAGACCTTCTGTCTTTCAACAGATTTCGAATCATTTACTCCTGTCTACACCTTGTGGTGAAGAGGAAGCTTCTGCAGCTGTGGAGAAAGCAAGCCGAGAAGTCACCGATATGAGTGGCACTATAAAGTCACAGATTTCCTCAATGGGCAAGTGTTTTCTGCAGCTCAGAGGTTGCGCAAGCCGTCATTTCGTCTGTGGTTCATAGATGAAATGATGTTACACAAATACTGGTGGTGACTGTCCGCACTTGCTGTGGAATGTTGCAGACAGCCCACAGAATACATTTGCTGTGGAATTGCCTCCAGGCCCCTGCTTCCAGAGCCTTGTCACAATGAGAGCAAGAACTCATTAAAAAGGGGGCTCAAGTATTTTGGCACCCACTGATGCCCCCAGTGGGCCACATTTTTTGGGAGCATTCATTACACAGACATGCGAATGAAGAACCTCACGGCTTCCCTCAATTCGAAGATAATTGCGTGGGCTCATGCACCTTCTGACATCCACTGGGGTCACAAACGGCCATCAAGCTTTTTTCATCAACACTACAGGGTGGGAGTGTAGCGTTATTCCGAAATGTTACTTTCTGTAGAAAACATCTGTGACACTTCCAGCTGTATGCTGATTCTTTCTACACCATCCCACAGCTCGCTTGATTGATTGTCGAAGCTGAAGGTGTGGCTGATCGAAGCCTGGAGGAGCACGGGAGTAGGCCACTTGCCTGCCGATATCACCAGTGAGTAACACTAACTGAACAAGTACAAGGACCAAGCATGGCTCTACTCACGCGATACGACGACTACAACATCACCACAATCGCAACTGGATGGACAACAAGGCCACTACTAATGCTCAATTCTGATCCCAGCGGTGGGTGTAAGGAGGTCATCCGCAGAAGGGGAGTGATAAAAATGGGATTATGGTGTTTGTTCAGTTACGTATTGCTCCATTTTAATTTGATCAGCGTTGCATTGTATTCCCACCACTGTGGCATGGCCTCCGGGCAGCAGGCGAAGTCATGGACACATAGACAACTCCCGGGAGCAGGCGCACGCGTAGCTCTGAGTCGAGTCGATGCATTCAGCGTTGGGTGAGCAGTCATTCAAGGCGGGGTCAGCGCACTCGTTGACGACTGAACACGCGTGCATCTGAGGGGATTCTCTTCAAAGGCACAACGATGGAACCCACTTCGCTTGCAGACGCGCCCGGGTTTGGTGAAGGGGTCCGGAGAAGCGTCATAGAACGCGGCTTGAGCCCTGGCACCTGGAGGGAGTCGAAGACATCAGGAGCGGAGGGCGTTGGGGTCGCAGTCGGGCTCCGCCCCTTCCTTGCACGCGTCGAAGACTGCAATCAATGAAGGATTTTCATTGATCAAGGGAGCCTTGTGATCCCGAAAATCGGTTTTCGACCTCGGCAAGTGCCGTGCCCGAAATCGCTGTCTTCCGGCGGCGCAGTTGCACAAGCACCAGCCGCTTGGATTAGTGCCGCGCCTCCCCATTGCCGCGGCTTTGACTAGACGGTTAGCGGGGACCTAACCTTTAGAAATGAACGAAAATAACATGACTACAACGAATTACCCGAAGAAAGGAAATAACAATCCGGCACACGTTACAGTAATGAAACAGCAGCGATAGTAATTGAAAAGTGTAGTGATAACAAAAATGGGACCGAGTGTGAAGAATGCAATGCACTAGAGCAAGACGATGAACTGTACCTCAAATTAAAATGCAGCATATGAATTTAAAATTGACATTGCTGAATCAACACACAAGGACACAGGAAACACGCACATTCAAATGTCTCCCTCATAAGAATCGACTTAGTAATACAGTAGGTCAAACTGGTATCGTGCTCCTACTTGGAACTCTGTGTGAAAAGCCCAGCGGGTCTGTTGCAGATTCTGCCTGGATAATGGGCGATGTCAGAGCCTACCAAACCCTTATCTGCAGGCGCAACTGTTAGCCTTACATTCATATTAACAAGGCATTAGCAACGAGCAGTTGTTCAAGACATCGTCCAGACACTCGTTGACCGCTGAATTCGAAGGCACGGTATCTGCCGCTACATATGTGAGTCGAAAAAAGTCGATAAGGCACTGTATGCTTTAGAGCGTACCCGGGACGCATTTCCTGCCGGGAAGCTGGTTGGTCTTCTCCGAGACGTCAGCAAATCCCTGTCTGCAGCGGCACTCGAAGCCCTCGTCTGTGTCCACGCAGCTGGCCTGCGGGTCGCAGTCAACTCCGAATCGCGCCCTCGGTTCAGCGCCACCTCGTTCAGTACTGGAATTCTTCGCGAGATTCACGCTGAGAAACTAGCGCGCAAATCCCGATATGAGAGGAAGAGCGGACATCGTTTGCAGCGCCGTCCAGGCTTGTTGGCCTTGTCTTCCGAGACGTCAGCGACATCGCTCCGGCAGCGACACGTGAAGCCGTCGGGTTGGTCGACGCAGCTGGCCGTCTCGTCGCAGTCGTTGAGGCGACCCTCGCTGCACTCGTCCACCCACTGAAGGCTGTTGTATGTGCAGAGGTGCTCGAAAGTCAATAGTGTGTTGTGACTCACGTCGGCATCGCCCTTCGGGAAGTCGGCCCACCCCCCGGCGGGCAGAGGCACTTATAGGTGCCCTCAACGAAGAGGCACACCTCCGACTTCGACTGGTCGCAGGAGCAAAGGTCGCCCACAACGCACTCGGGGCGAGAGGCTGAGACCAGAAGAAAGCTTAGAAACTGGTAGAAGTTGGAACGCTAGAGTCCTGTAATGTGGCCGACAAGACCCAGTGCCAACTTCGCAAGAAGAGTAATTGATTAGTACGCAAACCTGCGGCTTGCGCGCTTGACCACAAGCGCGCAGACGGTCGCTATGGCGACGGAAGCCAGAGAAGGCGCCGTCATAGCGATGCGGCCACTGCCACTGATCACTGGTTAAAGAAGGCCCCTCCTTGAACCCTACCAACCAATCCGCGCCACGGTGAAAATGAAGTTGTTTCTACAATTGGCGTCTATTACGAACTGCGCTCAGTGCAGCGTGAAC
>JASAMZ010003295.1:0-12245 GCA_030248115.1 Linhomoeus sp. GSCO2_2
CCTGTTCGTCTCGTCGAGGGCTATAACATATCCAAAGGGCGTCAAAATCGACCACCTATTCCAGAAATTCCAGCTGGTGGTCACGACTAAGACATCACAGCTAAGCTGGGGGTCACGACTAAGATGAATCTTGCACGACTAAGATGAGTCTTGCACGACTAAGATGAATCTTGCACGACTAAGATGCATCTTAGTCCTGACCTCCAAAAACCACGACTAAGCTCCCTTTACATAATGAGATAGCTGTCAAGAATTTGTCTGCGATGGAGAGTCGTCGCTTGTTTGTGTCCTCGAAGGAGGACTTCATTGTGGCCCACTTGAATGGAGAGAACTTAGTAGCTGAAGAATACTACCCCTCAGTTGTGGGCCACAAGATCGTGCGCGTCCAGAAGGTCTGTCTGTTAGAGATGGACGCCAGAGTTGTCGGTTTGAAGGCGCCGCAGCACTACTTCGTGGACTGGCGAATCAAACTCGACGACTACAGCAACAAGTGGCCAGTGACCTGCTACATGAAGGTGAATAGTCGCCGCTTTCGACGCCTCTCCCGCAGATTCACTTTAGCCCAGGCCTTTTCCAGGTGTTCGAGAGCAAAGCAAAAACTAAAAAATTTGCCAAGAAGTGCCATAAGTTGCTGAATACTGTGGACTGTGAACCTATACAGATGGCTCGGCGCACGCAGAGATTCAACCATCGCAGACGGAACGTGGGCCGCCGATGGAGGGTCGTCGTTTGTTCGTGTCCTCGAAAGAGGACGTCGCTGTAGTCCACTTGGACGGAAACTACCTCCGTCTCGAGAATGACCCCTCCATTGCCGACCACCAGATTGTGCGCGTCCGGGAAGTCTGCTGGTTGGAGCTCACCGCCAGAGTTACCGGCCTGAAGGCGCCGCAGCAGTACTACGTCGACTGGCAACTCAAATTCGACGGGTACAACAACAGGAAGCCAGTGACCAGCTACATCAAGGTCAGGTTGTGACAGACGCCAGTGAAGAACACCAGCCCCATTTCTCTTCTAAATGTATTTCAGGAAAGTTCCCCCCTGCTGGGGGGTAAGGACAGGTGAATTTGTTCGCCCTAAAGAAGACTGATGATGAACAGGCTGTGTATCTCAGATGAGTTCGGGCCCTCTACTACACGAACAAATTCAGCGTGCTCTGTTCACGCGCACGGCGCTTATCACGTGCGCACAACGTACAAGCGGAGTACGCTATCTACCACTATCAAAACGTGTGTGCTTCAGTACCTGCCACCGCATCTCACACAACACAATGTCTGCACTCAGCGCAACGCGAGGGTGGCGGACCCCATGCTCTAACCCCCACTTTGACCGCTCAACCATGCACGCAAGCAGAGGGCTTCACATGCTAACAGAGCTTCTGGAGGTATTAACGTTGGTAAATGCACATTCTGCACTAATGCTGGGTAAGCGCTTTGCAGTACACACACAAACGACAAACTAAGAGACCCATAATTTGGTGAGAGTTGGGCACCCATATACAGAGCACGCTGAATTTGTTCGTGTAGTAGAGGGCCCGAAGTCATCTGAGATACACAGCCTGTTCATCATCAGTCTTCTTTAGGGCGAACAAATTCACCTGTCCTTACCCCCAACAGGGGGGAACTTTCCTGAAATACACACCCTGTCCATGTCCACAGAGTGGACACCTTGGGGGGGGGGGGGGGGGGGGGGGTGGGGGCGCAGAGCAGGTTTGTTGAGAGGCGATATATACAGGTCTGCTTTGAAAGGATTGCTGTTGTAGGTGTGGGGACACAGACAGGTCTGGCCACAGGAGGTTTGATGCATGGACAGGTCTGACGGGGGTTGCGGCACCGACACGTGTGGAAAGTTTGACGTCGACTACGAATTTCAGGTGAAATCCGGTAAACGAAACCTAAATCGCAAAACTAACACCAGATTCGTGTTCTGCGTCCTCGGAAACCCCGGAAACAACTGTCAACTCAATTTTGAAAACTCGGTCCCAGGACCCAAAATTTGACCCACCGGGCGCCGAAATCAGGCAAATGGCAGCCCGAATCCCGAAATAAACACCGGATTCGTGTTCTGTGTCGTCGAAAACCCCAGAGGCAACTGTAAACCTGATTTTCAGAATTTGACCCCCGGACCCAAAATTGGCCAACCGGGCACTGAAAGATGAAATGTTTTACACATTTGTTCACTCTATGGAGGTCTAGGCCGGATCACTTTGATTGGCGCCCCAGCATGCACCATTAGAGCTCGGCGTAAGTGAGCTGAGATCCGCGCGCATACCGGTTTCAACATTTGGGCATCCATATCTCAAGAACCAAACAACCTAGGAAGATGAAATGTTTTACACATTTATTCACCCAATGGTGGTCTAGACCGGATCACTTTGATTGGCGCCCCAGTCTGCACCATTAGAGCTCGGCGTAAGTGAGCCGAGATCCACGCGCGTACCGGTTTCAACTTTTGGGCATCCATATCTCAAGAACCAAACAACCTAGGAAGATGAAATGTTTTACACATTTATTCACCCTATGGTGGTCTAGACCGGATCACTTTGGTTGGCGCCCCAGCCTGCACCATTAGAGCTCGGCGTAAGTGAGCCGAGATCTGCGCGCGTACCGGTTTCAAAATTTGGGCATCCATATCTCAAGAACCAAACAACCTAGAAAGATGAAATGTTTTACACATTTAGTTGGCGCCCCAGCCTGCACCATTAGAGCTCGGCCGTCTTGAGCCAAGCCCCGGATTGGTCCTGGATCGGGCCCCACGGCCGCAACACTTAACCGACCCCGTTGATTTTTTAATACAAAAAATGCCATTACTAGACAATTCTAACGAGCCATCAACCACTCTCCTAGCCAGTACCGTTCGCGAGAACGAGGCCGAAAACATGGCGATCAGTACAAGATTGGTTAATTTTTCGACAGTTTTCATTTAATATCTCGGGAACCACTTGACCGATCTGTCTAAAATTTTAGCACAATACTTCTTGTTACTATGAACAACTATGGTGAAAATTTCAGCCCGATCGGTTAAGTCTACCTATATGACGTAGTACTAACCCGTAGTCCCCGGCCCGGAGGCGCACTGGCCCCCAGCCGAACAAAGTGGGTTGAGCGCTTACGCGCTCAACGCGATGTGCCGGGTGTCCCAAAAGTCCAGCCCCCCCCCCCCCCATCCGCAGCACGCTGTATAAAGGCTAGCGAAGTCATACTTGCACACATGGTAGCCTGTTATGTTTGCAACTCGGATGCAAAAATTCTGCACTCTATCTCAACCCACGCGCAAATGCGGGCGCGAAACGCAAAATCGGTCGCGGTTGCTCCTCCTCTTCCTGGAGGCCATCTCCATGGAGAAGACCGTCGCCATCAGAACCAAGACAGGCAGACAGAATTTGACGGTCCACTGGGCGATAATGGCGAAAGCTACGAAAGTCATTCTTGCGTCATTTTAAAGCTCATTATGTTCTCTTTCAAATGACATCTTGCCACGTGCCAAATGTCGCCTCGTTCGCGACCTGTCGCCAACCAAAGGAGACGCGATCGTTGAATTTAAGTAGTTTTACGTTTTGCTTGTGTGCCGCATTTGCGCATGGGTTGAGATAGAGTGCTGAATTTTTGCATCCGAGTTGCGAGCATAATAGGCTACCATGTGTGCAAGTATGACTTCGCTAGCCTTTATACAGCGTGCTGTTGGTGGGGGGGGGGGTGGGGGGGGGGGGGGGGGGGGGGGGGCGGCCTGGACTTTTGGGACACCCGGTATGGTTACATATGTCGAAAGTACCTCAAGGTCATGTATGGTCTGTGAGTTGGACGAGGCAGCGTTTATGGTTTCGCTAGGTAGATCAGAACCATAGCTGACAAGTGCAAAAGAACCAGCAGCCCTTCACCCAGGCTTTCCAGGTGTTCGAGAACGAGACGACCAAAGTGGCCAGTGTCGAGAAGGAGCAGGTGATCATGCAGCCGGTGCGCAAGTCGCAGTCGCGCTCCTCGCCCTGGCAAACGTACCGCTGTGGTCCCGTCCTGGTTTCTTCCGAGAGTGCGGTGCTGACCATTCTCCTCCTCTCCCGTGACAAATGGTGGCTGAGTGGCCTGCTGTTCGACTACGTCGACGTCGTCGCTGCTGAAGGCGTGTAGCCCCTCTTGCATTTTGCGTGCTTTGGCATGGGTTACGTGCCTGTATGCTGTATACAGGTGGCTCCACGCTGCCAGAGGTCCAACCATCACAGACGGAATCGGGTCATTCCCCGCTGCCTCCTGCCTGAAGACTCGAGTTTCAAGTTCGCTTCGGTTCTGCACATGGTGTTTTTGTTTCTTCTAACATTCGCCTTCACTCCTCTCACTGTACATAGATGGGTTGTCTTGTCTTCGTTTTGGTTTCGCATATGTATCGTAGCCGTGGCTGTTGTCTCCCGAAGTGACCCAGTTCCGCTGATTTGCTTCTTTTCTGTCGCTTTCTTCTGCCGACTGAACCTTTTCCGCTCTCACTTCTGGCATTTTGTCCGCCGGACTCGTCGTGATGTTCAGTCTTTTGGTCTTGTTCAAATGGAACTTTTGTTTCGGTTTTGAACCTCACCGTTGGAACAGAAGGCCTGATTTTGATCGATATGGGCTCGAGCACCATAGTCATTCGACTCAAGGTAGGTAAGAAACGGTAGCATAGTCACTCGTAGTTTCTCCACTGGCAGGCTTACTCCGTTCATATTGACAGGGCAAATTGCTTCACGCGCAAATTGGTGGCAGCGCCCGTGGCGTTGTACGCCTTAGCTATGCAAAGCGAGACAAAAAGGCTACCGTAATCGCAACAAACGTAGTGGGCCGGATTCCTTCCCACAGCAGCTAAGGAGTCAGTAACCTTGTCACATTTGGCTACCGTTCCAGGGAAACTGCGGCAGTAGGTAGGAGCTCATGTTGAAAATGCCGAAGAGTGGTCTGTACTGTGGCATATTTGGCGTCTATGGTTGGAAGCTCGTGCAGGGCGAATACATATGTTACCAAGGCAGAGCGCCAACTTTTCCAGATCACCAAGATTTTGGTTAGGGTTCTATTACGATGCAACATTGTGTAGGGTACTGTGGCCCTATGAAATGAGGTTTGGCGTTTTCTAGGACGATCCCAATCTTCCCCTCAGAGGACTGTCTGTTAGTGTTGAGGTGGCGTTAGAACAGCCAGTCCAGTTGCAGTCGGGTGTGTCATCTACCAAGGAGCTCATTGAAGCTGTCAAATTAGCTCGCCGCAGCTGCCACGCATTACCAACTCTGGCAGAGATTCCTGACAGAGACCCTTGACAGCGTCCCAGCCCTGAAGCAGATTTTGGCAAAATTGGTTTGGTTTTGGGGCTTTGTTTGCTTTCAAAAGTTCAAAGTTTCTTCTGGACCAAACCGACACAGTACCATAGTACCGTAATCCAATCGCCAATCGAATGGGGCGGACCAGATGCTTTACTTTATGAGATACTGAACAATAGACCATTGATCGTTGTCCGTGTCTTCTAGCACCCTGCGGAGTGGGGGTAGGACCTGCCGAGCTCACTATGCCGCCAGAATTCAAAACATGGTTGAGTGTCGCTCGAAAAAGCGCAATTTCCTCGACTGCCTATTCACGGTCTTCAATGGCGACCCGCTGGGCGCCTACTGTTTCATTAAAGGGAAAGGGGGCATGATTCTCATCTATCGAGTGAAGAATCTGCGGACACAGATGGCTCGGAAAGAGGAGTTGGCCCAGCCTCTGACCGTATCCACATCCCCAACTGCCTCTCAAAGAGGAATCTCCCCACCCAACATCTGCTCCCGAGCCACAGTTGCAGCCCAGCAAAGGCCCAGTTCAGCCTATGGCTAGCCCCATGTCGGTGAAACCAGTCATTCCCCAAGCTGCATGGCAGCAAGAGGCCCACCCAAGCCTGAACGCGTAGGTTGTTTCTGAGATCGACAGTGTGCTTTTGAATTACATAGCACCACATCTTAACCTAGTGCAGTCGGCAGTAGTGGCCCCACCAACATATTACATGTAGCTCTTGTGGACGGACAGTCGTCTGTCACAGCGTTTGTTCTTCAGACCGCCGCAAGGAATCCTGCAGCAGCCATTGGTAATCCTTCAGAAGTTAAAGGTCAAGGAGTGTCCCAAGTGTGGTTTGCCCTACCTGGAACGTTCCTACCCCTGTTGGGCCTATCTGTGCTGCTGCGCCATGAAGAAGGTGGGAACCGACCATATTAATTTAGTTCAATTTGTTTTGTCACATAGCATAACGATAACGTAAAACACTTGTCGCTTATCTGTTAATGAATAATGTAGTGTGTGGGCCCACTCGTTGCAGTTGCGCTTAGCAATACGTTCCTGTTCTTCGTTCAGTTACGTATTGTTAAGCGCAACTGCAACGAGTGGACACACACACTACATTATTCATTTAACAGAAAGCGACAAGTGTTTTACGTTATCGTTATGCTATGTGACAAAACAAATTGAACTAAATTAATATGGTCGGTTCCCACCTTCTTCATGGCGCAGCAGCACAGATAGGCCCAACAGGGGTAGGAACGTTCCAGGTAGGGCAAACCACACTTGGGACACTCCTTGACCTTTAACTTCTGAAGGATTACCAATGGCTGCTGCAGGATTCCTTGCGGCGGTCTGAAGAACAAACGCTGTGACAGACGACTGTCCGTCCGCCAAGAGCTACATGTAATATGTTGGTGGGGCCACTACTGCCGACTGCACTTAGGTTAAGATGTGGTGCTATGTAATTCAAAAGCACACTGTCGAGCTAGAAACAACCTACGCGTTCAGGCTTGGGTGGGCCTCTTGCTGCCATGCACTTTGGGGAATGACTGGTTTCACCGACATGGGGCTCACCATAGGCTGAACTGGGCCTTTGCTGGGCTGCAACTGTGGCTCGGGAGCAGAGAATGTTGGGTGGGGAGATTCCTCTTTGAGAGGCAGTTGGGGATGTGGATACGGTCAGAGGCTGGGCCAATTCCTTTTTCAGAGCCATCTGTGTCCGCAGATTCTTCACTCGATAGATGAGAATCATGCCCCCTTTTCCCTTTAATGAAACAGTAGGCGCCCCAGCGGGTCGCCATTGAAGACCGTGAATAGGCAGTCGAGGAAATTGCGCTTTTTAGAGCGACACTCAACCATGTTTTGAATTCTGGCGGCATAGTGAGCTCGGCAGGTCCTACCCCCACTCCGCAGGGTGCTAGAAGCCACGGACAACGATCAATGGTCTATTGTTCAGTATCTCAGTGAAGTCCAGCATCTGGTCCGCCCCATTCGCTTGGCGATTGGATTACGGTACTATGGTACTGTGTCGGTTTGATCCAGAAGAAACTTTAAACTTTTGAAAGCAAACAAAGCCCCAAAACCAAACCAATTTTGCCAAAATCTGCTTCAGGGCTGGGACGCTGTCGAGGGTCTCTGTCCCGGGGGCCCGCCAGAGTTGGTAATGCGTGGCAGCTGCGGCGAGCTAATTTGACAGCTTCAATGAGCTCCTTGGTAGATGACACACCCGACTGCAACTGGACTGGCTGTTCTAACGCCACCTCAACACTAACAGACAGTCCTCTGAGGGAAAAGATCGGGATCGTCCTAGAAAACGCCAAACCTCATTTCATAGGGCCACAGTACCCTACACAATGTTGCATCGTAATTCGAACCCTAACCAAAATCTTGGTGATCTGGAAAAGTTGGCGCTCTGCCTTGGTAACATATGTATTCGCCCTGCACGAGCTTCCAACCATAAACACCAAATATGCCACAGTACAGACCACTCTTCGGCATTTTCAACATTATAAACTAACTACTGCCGCAGTTTCCCTGGAACGGTAGCCAAATGTGACAAGGTTACTGACTCCTTAGCTGCTGTGGGAAGGAATCCGGCCCACTACGTTTGTTGCGATTACGGTAGCCTTTTTGTCTCGCTTTGCATAGCTAAGGCGTACAACGCCACCGGCACTCCCACCCCCTTGCGCGTGAAGCAATTTGCCCTGTCAATATGAACGGAGTAAGCCTGCCAGTGGAGAAACTACGAGTGACTATGCTACCGTTTCTTACCTACCTTGAGTCGAATGACTATGGTGCTCGAGCCCATATCGATCACCACACGGCCTTCTGTTCCAACGGTGAGGTTCAAAACCGAAACAAAAGTTCCATTTGAACAAGACCAAAAGACTGAACATCCCGACGAGTCCGGCGGACAAAATGCCAGAAGTGAGAGCGGAAAAGGTTCAGTCGGGAGACCAAGCGACAAGAAAAGAAGCAAATCAGCGGAACTGGGTCACTTCGGGAGACAACAGCCACGGCTACGATACGTGTGTGCGAAACCAAAACGAAGACAAGACAACCCATCTATGTACAGTGAGAGGAGTGAAGGCGAATGTTAGAAGAAACAAAAACACCATGTGCAGAACCGAAGCGAACTTGAAACTCGAGTCTTCAGGCAGGAGGCAGCGGGGAATGACCCGATTCCGTCTGTGATGGTTGGACCTCTGGCAGCGGGGAGCCACCTGTCTCCTGCGGGAGGGCCCGTAACCCATGCCAAAGCACGCAAAATGCAAGAGGGGCTACACGCCTTCAGCAGCGACGACATCGACGTAGTCGAACAGCAGGCCGCTCAGCCACCATTTGTCACGGGAGAGGGAGATGGTCAGCACCGCACTCTCGGAAGAAACCAGGACGGGACCACAGCGGTACGTTTGCCAGCGAGGCGCGACTGAGCTTGCGCACCGGCTGCATGATCACCTGCTCCTTCTCGACGGCTCGCTTGTCGTCTGGTTCTCGAACACCTGGAAAGCCTGGGTGAAGGGCTGCTGGTTCTTTTGCACTTGTCAGCTATGGTTCTGATCTACCTTAGCGAAACCATAAACGCTGCCTCGTCCAACTCACAGACCATACATGACCTTGAGGTACTTTCGACATATGTAACCATACCGGGTGTCCCCAAAAGTCCAGCCCCCCTCCCCCATCCAACAGCACGCTGTATAAAGGCTAGCGAAGTCATACTTGCACACATGGTAGCCTATTATGCTCGCAACTCGGATGCAAAAATTCAGCACTCTATCTCAACCCATGCGCGAATGCGGGCGCAAAACGTAAAACTACTTGAATTCAACGGTCGCGTCTCCTTTGGTTGGCGACAGGTCGCGAACGGGGCGACATTTGGCACAGTGGCAAGATGTCGTTTGAAAGAGAACATAATGAGCTTTAAAATGACGCAGAGAGAATGACTTTCGTAGCTTTCGCCATTAACGCCCAGTGGACCGTCAAATTCTGTCTGCCTGTAATGATTCTAATGAAGACGGTGCAACTTATCGCTGGAGATGGCCTCCAGTGTAAATGGAGGAGCAGGGGCGACCGATTGTCTGACTTTAGGGCCCTCATATGCCCATGGCTTGAGTGAGACCCATGGGCTATTGACCATACATAGAGATTCTCCAACGGGCTAAAGGGCCTCTAGTGTACAGTACTGTTCCAGCTAGCCTGTGTAGAGCGTGCTCTTAGGGGGGGGGGGGGGGCCTCCCAGCACTTCGGCCACCCGAGCTTCACATCCGGGTTGAGCGCGTCAGCGCTCAACCCACATTGTTCGGCTGAGCGCCAGTGCGCCTCCGGGCCGGGGACTACGGGTTAGTACTACGTCATATAGGGGGACTTACCCGATCGGGCTGAAATTTTCACCATAGATGTTCATAGTAACAAGAAGTATTGTGCTAAAACTTTAGACAGATCGGTCAAGTGGTTCCCGAGATATTAAATGAAAACTGTCGAAAAATTACCCGATCTTGAACTAATTGCCATGTTTTCGGTCAAGTTCTCGCGAACGGTACTAGCTAGGGCAGTGGTTGATGGCGCGTTAGAACTGTCCCCTAACCGCATTTTTTGCTATTAAACAAATCAACGGAGACTGGTTGAGTGTTGCGGCCGTAGGCCCCGACAAAAACAGGGCCGAAATTGTGCGCTGTCCCGCTCAAGACGGCCGAGTCTCTACTGGTACAGGCTGGGGCGCCAATCGAAGTGATCCGGCGCCCCTAGGGTAAATGTGTAAAACATTTCATCTTTCTAGGTTGTTTGGTTCTTGAGATATGGATGCCCAAATTTTGAAACCGGTACGCGCGCGGATCTCGGCTCACTTACGCCGAGCTCTAATGGTGCAGGCTGGGGCGCCAATCAAAATGATCAGGTCTAGACCACCATAGGGTGAATAAATGTGTAAAACGTTTCATCTTCCAAGGTTGTTTGGTTCTTGAGATATGGATGCCCAAAAGTTGAAACCGGTACGCGCGTGGATCTCGGCTCACTTACGCGAGCTCTAATGGTGCAGGCTGGGGCGCCAATCAAAGTGATCCGGTCTAGACCACCATTGGGTGAATAAATGTGTAAAACATTTCATCTTCCTAGGTTGTTTGGTTCTTCATATGGATGCCCAAATGTTGAAACCGGTATGCGCGCAGATCTCGGCTTCCCCACTTACGCCGAGTTTAATGGTGCATGCTGGGGCGCCAATCAAAGTGATCCGGTCTAGACTTCACCATAGGGTGAACAAATGTGTAAAACATTTCATCTTTCAGTGCCCGGTTGGCCAATTTTGGGTCCGGGGGTCAAATTCTGAAAATCAGGTTTACAGTTGCCTCTGGGGTTTTCGACGACACAGAACACGAATCCGGTGTTTATTTCGGGATTCGGGCTGCCATTTGCCTGATTTCGGCGCCCGGTGGGCTGGAACTTCCGGTCCTGGGACCGAGTTTTCAAAATTGAGTTGACAGTTGTTTCCTTTTTTTAGGGTTTTCCGAAAAAAAGGACGCAGAAACACGAATTTTTCTCTTGGCTATGTTAGGTCTTTTAATTAAAAAAAGCATTTTTTAAGGTTTCGTTAGGTAGATCAGAACCATAGCTGACAAGTGCAAAAGAACCAGCAGCCCTTCACCCAGGCTTTCCAGGTGTTCGAGAACGAGACGACCAAAGTGGCCAGTGTCGAGAAGGAGCAGGTGATCCTACAGCCGGTGCGCAAGTCGCAGTCGCGCTCCTCGCCCTGGCAAACGTACCGCTGTGGTTCCGTCATGGTTTCAAAAGAGAGTGCCGGGTACGCAGACCATTCTCCTCCTCTCCCGTGACAAATGGTGGCTGAGTGGCCTGCTGTTCGACTCCGTCGACGTCGTCGGGGCTGAAGGCGTGTAGCCCCTCTTGCATTTTGCGTGCCTTGGCATGGGTTACGTGCCTGTATGCTGTATACAGGTGGCTCCACGCTGCCAGAGGTTAAAACTTCATCACAGACGGAATCGGGTCATTCCCCGCTGCCTCCTGCCTGAAGACTCGAGTTTTAAGTTCGCTTCGGTTCTGCACATGGTGTTTTTGTTTCTTCTAACATTCGCCTTCACTCCTCTCACTGTACGATGGGTTGTCTTGTCTTCGTTTTGGTTTCGCATATGTATCGTAGCCGTGGCTGTTGTCTCCCGAAGTCAAGCCAGTTCCGCTGATTTGCTTCTTTTCTGTCGCTTTCTTCTGCCGACTGAACCTTTTCCGCTCTCACTTCTGGCATTTTGTCCGCCGGACTCGTCGTGATGTTCAGTCTTTTGGTCTTGTTCAAATGGAACTTTTGTTTCGGTTTTGAACCTCACCATTGGAACAGCAGGCCTGATTTTGATCAATTGTGGACTTGAGCACCATCGTCGTTCGACTCAAGGTAGGTAAGAAACGGTAGCATAAGTCACTCGTAGTTTCTCCACTGGCAGGCTTACTCCGTTCATATTGACAGGGCAAATTGCTTCACGCGCAAATTGGTGGCAGCGCCCGTGGCGTTGTACGCCTTAGCTATGCAAACCGTGAGACAAAAAGGCTACCGTAATCGCAAGAAGACGAACGTAGTGGGCCGGATTCCTTCCCCAGCAGCTAAGGAGTAAGTAACCTTGTCACATTTGGCTACCGTTCCCAGGGAAACTGCGGCAGTAGGTAGGAGCTCATGTTGAAAATGCCGAAGAGTGGTCTGTACTGTGGCATATTTGGCGTCTATGGTTGGAAGCTCGTGCAGGGCGAATACATATGTTACCAAGGCAGAGCGCCAAAGTTTCCAGATCACCAAGATTTTGGTTAGGGTTCTATTACGATGCAACATTGTGTAGGGTACTGTGGCCCTATGAAATGAGGTTTGGCGTTTTCTAGGACGATCCCAATCTTCCCCTCAGAGGACTGTCTGTTCGTGTTAAGAGAGGTGAGCTTTGGAGGGGGCGGAACAATTAAATAAGGATGTGTCATCTACCAAGGAGCTCATTAGCAATA
>JASAMZ010003296.1:0-13099 GCA_030248115.1 Linhomoeus sp. GSCO2_2
AAAGGCTCAAGGACAAGCCTCTCCAATTCCTCTCTATCAGGCATGTCTTAGAAAAATCTGATGATCCACCAGGTCTGATCTGTCTTCGTCCTCTGGGACCTCCAGCTCCACTGGTTGGGGTGGCCTTTCATGAAGGATCACTACCGCAGTACCTGAATGCGAACACAGAAGGTACAGTTTCCATTCTTGAATCCACTCTGCAGTCGAAGGACCTGAATCAACACGACGCGCCTTCTTGGTTCTGCTGTTACGTTTGTTCGGACGACGGTGCACAGCTACATTTGGAGCGTTTCCTGAAGCAACAAGCGTTTCGAGAAAGCTATGTAGTCTGTGCATACATTTGATGCAATACTAATCAGCGCCGCTCTTGCAGCTCTTAATGGCAGCGAACCATACCAGTTTGGTCCTCGTAAAAGCCAGCGGTTGAAGAAGGGTCATGGAGTCTTCTGTAACTCCATTGTCGTCCACAGAAGCTATCGAACTGGCGCCTAACAAGAGTACATATCTACTAGATACCTATGTATAATATGATACCAGTGCATCGGGCAAACCAACATCGTTCAACATATGTACTTACCACTGAGGTTACCAGAAGAGGCTCTGGGACCCACGGAGTACACTCTGACACTTTCACTGGGATCGATCTGAGGCGACTCGTCCAACAAAATATTCATCTGCTCGGCATAGATGGCACCTGGAACAGTTTCGCTCTGGTAGTCGAGCAAGAGAGCAATAGGGGCCACATCAAAAACCCACTGGAAGCGATGCTGCTAGCCCCTGGAGGGGAGGCGATCTGGTCAGCACCGAACAAGACAACTGGACTCTCTGGACTCTCCAGCGCCAGGGGACTTGTGAACGATTGCGGTCGCGACCTGCCCTCTTCGCTGGACACCTTGCGGCGCGGCAGGCCTAGCTTCTTGAGCTCAGAAGTCGAGGAGGAGGCGACTTCTGCGGCCGTGGCCACCTTCTTTCTCAGAAGGTCCATCCAGCCGGGCGCTGCAGAGCCGTCATCGGAAGTGTCCTCGAGTGATCCATTGCTGGTCGCGGTCACTGCGGCGCCGACTGAGGCGCCCCGCCTCTTCACAGTCTCAATCAAAGAGAAGGCCGTCGTCTTGGCAGCTGCAACGTGTTTCGTTCGCGCCATAAAGGAGTAACGTCTGTATGACAGATTTAGTGCGGATTCCGACTATCCAACCCTCAAGTGTCGTGTCGAACTCGGTCGGCTCCAGCGTGGCCAGTTTCTCACTGGGGGCGCTGGAGCCGATTCTGAGCAGTTGTCTCTCTCCGAAGATGAAGAAGACTTCTTCAGTGGCGGGGCAGGCGGCGACGTCCCTGATCTGATACTCGGCGTTGAAGGGCAGCTCCATGACAGCCGCCAGCTCGTGACTGGTGGAGTTGATGACGAAGAGGGTACGGTAGGAGTAGGTGACCAGCAGACGGCTGCTCAGTTGCACCAGAGGGCCGAAATCGTTGGAGCTGGTGGGTACCAGTGGCAGCGATGGAGAAGAAGGCCCCACGTGGTGGTGAGAGGCCGAGGGGGCGCCCTCGCGAGCCATTGCGTCGATTAGTCTGAAAGAAAGGTTGGCCAGGAGTTGATCAGACATCGTATGCCATTGTGTATGTAGAGTACATGTATGCTACTGCTCAGTGAAACTGGTCGATGTGACTTTAAATAAATCAGCAATTAGCTACAGCAAGGATATTTGCTCGAGCCCTGCGTACCAATTGCTCCCCTGTCGTACCATCGACGCTAGATACAGTAGTACCTTTCTATTCTACCACTAACTTGTCGGGCACTTCCAATCTTGGTGCCGCCTCCAGTCGATCCTTGAAGATGACGGTCTCGACGACGGCGCCCGTCAGTCCGTCGGCCTTCCAGACACGAAAGTTGGGCCTGACGTTGTAAAGGACGACGCTGGGCGACGACTTGGAGTTTTCTTCCTCCGTCGACCCATTTACGACTCTCTCTTCTTCGTCCGACTCCGATTCGGTGGCCGAATTGCGACGACGCTTCTTCCAAGACGGATATAGTATGCCGTAGTTACCCGCTCTGAAAAGATGTTTCGCGCTGGATCGAATACACACGCGTTGTTAAAATGATTCGTTGTGTGCTTTGCTGTCCACTCAATGTGAAATTGCCTAACGCAAGCGTTCCTCACTTTTTAAACTCGCTGCTTCCAACCGGGACAAGGGTCAGTTGTTCCGTGGTCGAATCACTGCCGCTCTGCGTCCCGGGGACAAAGTTGAGAACGCCAATGAACGCTCTCTTCCATGTAGATATGGCGATGGCAACCGTGCCGGCGTCGGACTCCCTTGGCTTCCGGAGACTGATTTGCGCCACGGGATGGCCGGCTTCGCGCCAGACGACGCTGCATGTGAAGCGGCCCTGAATGATCGACGATAGAGGAGATCAAAGGATTCCGCAAACTCAGTAGAGCGATGACTATCAACCTCTGCAAAGTTGACGCTGATGGCCGTCACAGTGCCGGAGCTGTCGCCGGAGAAGAGGAACTTGCCGTCGGGAGACCACTCGAGACAGCGAATGTCCCGCTGCTCGGGCAGACTGAGCGGCCGCTGCAACAGCTGAAAGAACAAACGCCCTCAACAACCTCCTAACCGACGGCAAACACGCGAGTGAACGAGAAAAAGATAGAGCTGAAACTGTCAAAACCGATCCAACACTACTTATTTAAACAACCAGTGTAACATCTTAACGAGCACCACACATCGCGGATTGAACACTGCACCTTTCTGTCTTCCGTCGACGCTCGCTCTCCAGTGGAGGGCAGCCGAAGAACGCTGACGACGCCGTTCGTGTGTCCGGTGGCCACAAGCGTGCGCGCCAGCGATTCCTCCACGACGTCGACCACTCTAACCGCCGTAATAATCAGTTCGGAGCACGCCATGTAGAGCCTGGAATGAAGTAGTACATCTCTACTGAATCGTCAACTACTGTAGCATAGTGCATTAGTCCGTCCTCACTTGATGAGCTTGTCGTTGTCGCGTTGATACAGCAACAGCATGCCGACGTTCGAGCCGACGACGATCAATTCTTTGGTCGCGTCGAGGCATGTCAGCACCACCTTTGCCAGTCCCAGGGTGGAGGAGGCAGGCAGCTTGCCCATCACCCCGGAGCACACGCAACACTGCAGAGGTGCAGAAGGAGGGTCCTCGCTCGATTCCTCCTTCTCGCGCTCGCCAGAAGTCGACGGCGGATCGTCCATTGCTGCTACAAAGGGAATACACTCCTCAACTGCGGAACCTTTTGAAGTAAAACCTTTAGATCGTTCTTCGAATAACTATCTGGATTGCACTCACTCATTATGAACAGTCCTTGAAACCGCTTCGCAAGAACAAACTTCGCGCCGCTGCAAAACAAACCTCCACTCTTCACGGTTCTACTGTTGCGACTGTGGCAAGGCTGCACTGTGTAATAGCGACGAGTGGCAAGTGGAGAAACGACGCGAAACTCGCCTATCGCCACAAAATCCGCGGCCAGGCGTCAGGCGTAAACGCCGATCGCTGAGATTACACTGGGCGCACACGCAGACGTCATTGTAGGGGCTCGCGTTCGTCTTCAGACCCCCACTGCACGATCTCCACTGCGAAACTGTAGTATTGAACAGTCGGGCACTACTGGAGACGTGAAAACATACCCCTGACTGCGCACAGGAGAGGGCCTATGCATGCGGGATGCGCCGAAGCATCCACCTATGTACATACGTGCTTGCCAGCCTCGCACCGTTACGTACAGCCGCCGCTGACATTGGCACTGACGGCGCTCGCTAATCTGCACAGTCGGCCGCTCAGCCCTCTACAGCCAATGGAGAAACTGACGGCCGTTCTATGAACTTGTTTACGTCTTGCAAACCTCAAATTGCCAATCCAACCAGACTCACCATTCCTTCGAATTGCCTAACCAACCAATTGAACTAACCAACCGACTAACCAACCAATTGAAATTCTAAAAAGATGCTGTGAAACATTTTCTTCGAATGGAAAGCGGCTGCGCTCTTAAACAATGACAAGTGCATGGAGGCGGTGACGCATCGGTGGGCGGGCACTAACAATCACTGCTATGGCAAGGTCTGTAACAACAAGACGGGAACACAGTTTCCTATTGTATCACATCAGCGATAATATCACTCGCGAAATACACCCCCTAGTCGCTGATGGCAAGCCAGCTTGCCTAACTGTATCACCTCAGTGTCCCATCTGTCATGTCTCATTTGTGTTCTAGGCGCTTGGCGAAGACGACGCAGTAGTCGGCGACCAGTTGGGCAAACTCGCCCGAGTACTCGACCAGTTCCAGGCAGGCTGACACGTAGCCCGGCAGACGAAGGATTCCCAGCACCAGAAGAGGCTTGTAGACCAGCAACAGGTCCGTCAGCCACTTCTGCGGCCCGAAGGGCAGAAGAGGCGCCAGCGACGACAGCAGGCAGAAGGTCAGAGTGACAGGGGTCCAACCGCCCAGGCTGCACAGAGGCTGGCTGGGGTTATAGAAGAGGCTCTCCAGCTCTTGGAGAGAGCTCAGCCGAGTGGTGTCTCTTGCGGGGATCTTCCGTTCGCTGGCGCAAATCTTCACCACCCCAATTAGGAACCATGCCGCCAATCCCAGGTGGTACGCAGTGACCAGGCAGCCGAACCAGTGGTCGAAGACTGCCACTATCACTGCTAGAGGCAGCAGAAGTCTCACGGCCGCCAGGATCCCTGTACCTCTGCCATCAGCCACCCTCTTGCCGTTCAGAAGCAGCAGTCCAACGAACAGTGGAATCAGCGAGATCTGCTGGTAGCCGGAGGGCCAGCGTCCGTGCCACAGCGTCCAGACCACCCTGTGAAGGTCCTCGGCGAAGCTGGCGAAGAGAAGCAGGGCCGTCAGCGGGCCGCCAAAGGAAGCCAGGAAGAACTGGCACCGACGCATGCTGCCCACAGCGACCAGGCAGAGGCTGCCGGAGACGGCGAGGTTGACCACGCTCAAGAAGTCCACTTCCAACATCTTCAGAATAACAGTCGTCGCTTCTCAATTGGTTGAGCTGTCCAAAATGGAAGGAGGAAGGTGAGAGAATCAGTCAAGATAATGGGCTCGTGAAAAAGCGTGTCGCGACGAGTTAGGGTCGGGACGAGAAAGAACATTGCCGGACCGCCTATGAAGCGCGCGCGTAACCGCTGTCCAGGACAGAGCTTATCATGGCTGGGTTCATAAGTTAGGAAGGGAAAGCGCAAGGTACAGAGGGACACCGCCGGAGCGTGCGTAAAGCGCACCGAGACACTATTACAGTAATGCGGCATATTAACGACGCCAATACTAAAGACAAAGAACAGGTCCAGTCTATGTAACTGTCGAGTTGAGTTGTGCTTCCAAAATATTCTGGGTCATCATCTACGGCCTCTGAACAGTGCACTCTACACTACGTACATCAGAAAGCAAATCCTGTCAGACTGAAAGTTCTTTCGAGGCTGCTCGACTAGCGTACCGTTTACAGACTTGCCTTCATTCCCACGACTCCAGAACAAATCATGCTGACTCGAAATGTAGATTGTATGGCTGGGGCAATGTCGTGGCTGCCACAAGTCCGGTGTTCGACTTCATACTGTCGACTTTTTAACGGCCAAAAAAGGTCAGCGAATCAGCTGAGACACGTCTAGTGAAGATTTAAAGGCAGTTGGGTGCATGCAACAAGTACACCACTTACGACAGATTAACCCGACTTAGACCAGTCTCTCCTCTGCTAGTTCAGATACACATTTCGCTGCAGACTGGAGTTCTGCCTGTCGAACGACGGAAGAAGCCGAACTGAAACGTCTGGCTCATTCACTTTGGGAAACCTTTGGAGTTTAGACTTGCAAAGCACCGGCTGCCAAAGACGCAGCGCTTGCTATCTACGTATGTATGTATCAGACACCTGCATAGCGCCGCCATACGCTGACTGTGGCAGCGAACTCTTACACTGACCGCCACACTTCAAAGGCGCCTACTTGCCTGCTCCGTTCGTCCGGGCTGCACTACAATACGTGGGTGGCACGAGGAGAAAAAGCTTGCGGGCCCGGAGAACTCGGTGCTTGCCATTTGTCATAACCGCAACCAGTTCGTTCACTCACGCGCGGTTGTCACAGAACAGAGCGGGAGGTGTACGTACACTTGTGCATCCACAAGGACATGCTTGCACAGTTGCACCCAAAATAGCGCCGACAACGTACGATGACATCAGTACACCAGTCATCCTTGCTTCTTTGCAAGGGAAGCGCCCTGCAGAATCGTCTTCAAGTCCACCTTCTGCTGGGACGGCTTCTGTCCGTCCAGAGCTCCTCTGTCGTTACAGAGTTGTCCATTCGAGCCACACGGCTGACTGTTCTCAGGGGACTCTGAAGCCCCCTCTGAAGAGCCTACTACAGCCTGGCGCTTGTCGCGACGGGCCTTTGAATCGTCCACTCCTCCTGCAGGAGGGTTCGCGTCATCACCAGTGCTGAAGGTGGTCAGCTTGGCCGTGACGCGCCAACTGTCCTCCTCCACTGAACGGTGCTGCTTGCGCGTCGACGCCACCGGCTGAATGAGCGCGTCGCTCCGCGGTCCGGATGCGGCGGTGGTGATGTTCAACTGGAAGAGGTCGAGAAAGATTACATGTCTAATTGACATTCGATATGACCTCTACGAAGAAGAGCGCAAGCGAGAAGTTGAATTCAAACTTGATGAACTTTGATTTGCCCACACAATTAATTATTTCACTTCACTCAATTCGTTTAACTAAACAGTTTAATTGTTTATTTTCAGTGAATAATTAGGTCGTTTGGTCAACATCAGTAGTCTATCAATTTAGCAGTGGTGGTTGTGGAGGAATGTGGCTTGACTTACTCGCTCGATGTACTTGGGATCCCATACGAAGATGTAGTAAAGAGACAGCAGCACTGCCGGGGCAGAAACAGATAGAATGTAGCCGAACACAATCGCCAGGCGAATCCACCTGAAGCAAATGCCAAACAACGCAGTTAATTGCTTCTATCTTCTACAAAGTTGCGAAGATTGAACCAGAGTGAAACGGGCAGCTTATATGACTAAGTTGAAACGTGTGAATTGACTTGTTCTCACGATACCAACTTCTTGTTCTCCCGATGGTGGAATTTGGCCCTCTTTTCACTGGTGTAGGTGGGCGCCCTGTTTCTAGACGCTCCTCTGTAGTGGACGTTGTTCATGGCACTCTTCAGCGGCCGCGGAGCATTCAATCAGCGCAACAACTGAGGGCCATTCGAGAGCGCAATCGACCTTCCATCAGATAACATCGGTGACCCATTGTTGTGTCTCTCCGGGTGAGGAATTCCCCAAATCCTTCACTTCACCGCATACCAAACAACCAACAGCTGCGTGTGGTGTGATGAGAAGGAACGCCTCTGGCGCACACACGAGCCAACTTCCAAATGGCCAAAGGCGCAGCGCAGGCAGGTTGGTTGTTCCTTCGGCCTTCCTAACGAGAGCCTCGTCCGTCAGACGAGCGCCCGCCTTTCCCCCGCTCTGAAATGGAGTTCGTATGGCGGAGTGTAAGCCTCCATTCCTTCCCCCGCCCCCTTCCTTCTCCCCCGCTTCACCCCCCCCCCCCCCTCCACACTCCCTCCCCCTCGTCTCAATAAAGCAAACGGAATTAAGGCCGGCCAACTCCAGTGACTCCCTATGGACTGGCCATGGAGAAGGGGCCGGCAGCCTCAAAACAGCTCATATTTTTGGGACGCCGCCGCCAGCCTTTCTTCCGCCAAAATGTCTCCCCGTAGCCTCGTCGTGTCCCTGCTCCATTCGAAGAGAACCACCAGTGGCTGCGGCGGGGCGCTAAACGCGACGTCGCGACGACGGCGGCGCGATTTTAGCCTTCCTGCTGGCGGCGTCTCCATCCACCCACCTTGCGGGCGCCAAAATCAATAAGCACCCAGCCTCCCACACCCCTCCCCGCCCCCCTCTCGTCTACTTTTCGGCCCCTTCCAGTCGAATAGACGTACGACGCATCGAATCGGAGATGCGTCGAGCGAGAACTTGAAGGCTGTTGCTTCTCTCGGGCATGAGCAGATGGGTCGAAGACTGATTCGGCGCTTTGATTGAGCCGCTTCACGGACTGATTTGATTCGTGTGATTCAATTGCGCTGCTCTGCAACGCTTAAAGAGCACGGTTAGATGGGTGATTCGTAAACTTGAAGTTGTTGTACATCTACGCCCGCGCACTAAACTTCATAATTACAAATGAATCTTATGGACTCAGTGAAACGTTTTTGTTTGAAACTCACACGACTAAACACGCAGCAGAAGTTATCATTGACGCGCAGAAGCCGACTGCTCGAGTGACAGAAATGCCAAAGAAAGGGCCGACCAGCCCAAAGCAAAGCCGCAGTTGACATCAATAGACAAATGTTTGTTCAGACGTCCACTCGGCGACTCGCAGTGCAGTGGTGGCCGCGCCTTGGGTGTACGTACCTATGCAGCTCGTGTAAAGCGGGCGACAGTCGCCTTCCCTTTCTGGTCGTCGGCATTTGTGAACACAGAGTGCTACCGCCGCTGTGATCTGAGTCGGATCTGTGTCATCGTGCGCGCACGTGTTCTGCCACTGCACACAAAGCTGTTGACGTTCACGAAGTTTTCAAGCCGCTGGTGCATGACTGTACTACGCTGTCCTGTCTATGGCATATCACCAGGTTGAAAGAAGATGCTGAACGCACTCTGGCACCTGACCAACGCTCTGGTGGCCGTACAGAGCAGTGGCAAGACATCGCACCGTGAAATCGAGCTGGAGTCCAAGTCCAGTGACTGGAATGGTAAGAATCATGGCGACAGGATCGAAAATTGTAAGGAAATGATCAAAGTGTAGTTATGTACATATAGCGTTGTAATGCGGCAGGCAGCACGCAGAACATGCATAGTAGGTCTTCGCTCAGTGTAACATCCGTTATGCTTGCCTCGGGGTCAGATCGGAGTGGCCACTGTCCACACGTCAGTGTAAAACGCACTCACTCCGTTGTAAGGATCGTGGGCGTTCACGCGACGTCAAAAGGACTTCAAGTCCTTTCCTTTTCACTTTGTCCGTCTTGTCTTTCGCAAGAAAGGGACGATTCTCGCTCAGTTTGGTAAAACTTCCTAACCTAATCGAATGAACTCCGCAGGCATTGGCCTTCTGCTGCTGGCAGGTGTGGGATCGCTGCTTTGCTACATAGCTCTTCATAAGCTAGTCAAGTTCATCTGAAATGTTACAGCAAAACCATAAGTATTAAATTGCACACACTGCGTCGATTGGAGCTTGTTCTATAGGTCAACGAATTATTGTGTTGAGTTGAGTGGCTGCCTAGTTCTCATTCAGTGGGCAAGCTGGCCGATTCCCTGAAGCTGTTGCCCGAGCCCTGTCCCTGTCCCCAGGGCCAGAAGTGTCTCTTCAATCGCCACTGCGTTCCCGACATCCAATGCCCTACTTGGGCCAAATACGGTCCCGGGCCACCCTCTTCTCCGTGTCAGAAGCCCACCGACCCCAACAATCGGCCACCCCACCCCATTGAGAAATGGTTCACCAAAGAGCTATTTGATGTCAGCTGTGGTTTAGGTTATTGCAGCACTCTCTTGTCTGCCATCCACCGTTTGAGCTTCTTCAGGATCTCTTCCCCAAGGCGAACATCGGTTGGGGCCCCCACGAGTGCTTCCCCTACTCCTACGAGTCCTTCCGAATCGCGCTGCGCTACTTTCCCGAATTCGCCAACGAAAGTCCCAACAATGGCTACAGTCCCATGGAGAACGCTCTCAGAGATCTGGCGGCCTTCTTTGCGCATGCAGTTCAAGAGACTGGAGAGAATGACGCCAACCTTTACAGGTACTGCTCAGATCTACGTCTGCAGTGTGCCATGAGAGGCGAAGTGGACTGTAGAGCTCTGGAAAGTGTTGATGTACAGTCACTTGGTGGCCCTCGGCAGGTCGTCGGATTCAAAAGAAGAGGCGGACGCATGCTACTACCGAGGCGGCTTCTTCAACTGGTTCGAGGGCGGCCCAACCAGCTCCTTCCTTCCCAAGGACTCTCCTGGGCACCAACCGAGCGACGGCGACCGCTGTCGTCTGCAAGGATTGTACGTTTCACTGGGTTCATACCTGCCAAAGGTTCTCATACAATGGTGATGTGGGTGCCCTTTGTCCCGCCCCAGGTACTGCAGCCAGAGCAACGAGCTGAACTTCTGGTATCCCTGTCAGAGTCAGAGGGAGGAGGCCGACGGCTACTATCACTCGTGCTACTTCGGCCGAGGGGCCATTCAGATCTCCTACAACTACAACTACGCGCAGTTCCAGCGCTTCCTCAGTCGCAGGAGGGTGTTCGTGGACCTGTTGCTGGAGCCCAATCTGGTCATGACCAAGATGGACCCCCCGCTGGCCGTCATGGCCTCCCTCTGGTTCTACATGACGCCGCAGCCGCCCAAACCCGCCATGCACGACATCGTCTTGGGTGGGCGCATGGAAAGAATTGAAGTCTTATGGTCTGCACTATCGTTTCTGTTGAGCCATGAACTACGAGGCATTATCCAGTCCGTTGCATTGAATATTTTATAGCTGCCTTGAAACGCTTCGTGCACTTTGTTACGCACGTATTACGGTACGTTCTTTATTAGTGGGCTTTCTTCTGACAAGCTCTGTATCTTCTTCTGTTCTCCTGTGTGTAGGCAAGTGGGAGCCAGGGGAGAAGAACCGAGCCGAGGGCTACGAGGGTCCAATCTTCGGCCCAACCAGTCTGGTCATCAACAACGAGTGCAACGGAGAAGACCCAAAGGACCCAGGCGGCCCAGGGGAGAGTCGGCGCATCAAGGCCTTCAAGTGGTTCTGCCGATACTTCGGAGTCTACCCCGGTGAGAAGAGTGAAGTCTACGTTTGCACGGTTGTTGGAGAAGGCGCATTGGGTTCACTACCTACCGTATGAGACCAAATCATCACCAACAATCAACAGGAATCGGTGGCTATACGTACTTGTTGTGAAACATTTCACCGTATTACCGTCTATGTAGGTCCGGACCGCCTCCTGTCCTGCAAGGGTATGCCGGTCAAACTGGAGCTGATTCGTCACAACAAGAGCTGGCAGCCTGATTGGTCCACAGCTTGGAAGGAGCAGTTCTGCCAGTGCAAACCCACCACCAGTGGAGGTAAGAAGTTGCACACCTATTGCAGATACATCGATCGTCATCCAATGCGTCGAACTTCCACTGTACTTCAGGGGTGCTGCCCTACTTCGAGGCGGGATTCTATCCCGGTCGCTTCGTCCAGGAGAACCTTCGCAATGAGCATTTGTGCGTGTTCAGTCTGTACGACAATCCCTCCATGTATGGGATGAACAACGACAGCAGTCCATGCCTCAACCACAGACTTCCGTTCACCTACAGCAGGGGATCACAGAAGGATCCCTCTGTGCAACCGCAGGGTGATCCCCACCCGTTTTCCCTTCTGCAGAGAAAGAGTGATTCTCTTCCACCGCTTACCAATGGTAGCTAGACCTACAGTTATGGTTCTTGTGTCATCGGTGGCGACTCCTGAACACCTTCAATAACTTTCTTCACAAATCAATCACTCTGCGCACGCATCGTCCACAGTAGCAATTTCGCGATCCGGATCTCCTCAGCGAACGTAAGCGAGCACAAACGAAAGCGCAAAGCAAGCACAAAAGGGGCAAAGCAACACAAAGGGATAACAACGTTGTCCAAACGTGCAAAACAAAAGCGGTTCTCGACAGCCGTCCGAGATAGCGATTTACCCTGTTACAAACATTCCCTTCAATGACTCTTGGGACCTCAGTTGATGTTGTGGTCGTTGGCGTCTTGTGGCTGCGCTCTTTCGGCTCTCTTCCTCTCCTCCACTTTGGAATCCAGCGCCCCCAAGAAGCTCTCCAGACCCACGAAACTCTGCAACGGTACACAGGGAATCGACCAGTTGTAACCCTTGGGTTGATGAAGAGGGTCATGCACTGCACTCCAACCTGGGAGTCGAACTCGGCCAGGGCGAGACAGGGAAGCTTGCGGAGAGTGCGCCCACTCAGTCCCTCGCTCTTCCTGCAACCAACAACGGCTCACTGCTCCAAAGACCATCAAGAACCAAGCAGAACGTGCAGTGACGTCAGGGGTGTACTTTTTTATTGGCCCTTGATGGACGGTGGGGGGGGGCACGTGTGTCAGAGATCTCAGTCGCTCGTCTCAGTAGCACGTAGCAGTACTCACTGGGCCAGTTGCAGCAGCTGTCGACTGTATCGGGTGGCCGCCTGTTGCGCGTTCTCTCCAGCGCCGTTGACGTCCAGCAGACGGGCGTCCTCCAGCAGCTCTTCCGCCGACGACAGCAGTCCTCCCTGTGCAGTGTGCAGCATTGGACACCGAGACTTCAGATGGGTATTCAGGTGGCTTCATATCATTCGTGACGACATGCGAAACAAAAGAGACGACGCCACTGCATCACAGTAAGTAAAGGGCAAAAGCCCACCCTTCTCATCTCCTTGATGCAGGAGAGAAGGATGGCGTAGACGGCGCAGGGGGAGGGAGGGGGCAGAAAGAGTCGAAGGTCGGCTCTGTCGAGAAAGGCCCCGTCCACCGCCTCCGACAGATTCGACGTCGTCAGAATCAGCGCGTTCTTGTACCTGTGCATTGCTTTTGTGAATGGATGGAGACTCTAGAGTGAAGGGCAGAGAAAAGGTCTCGACGTGGGCTCCAAAACGTTATTGGAGTTTGCGAGGATGTAATGAGTCCTGAATTCGACGGTCACACTCTGCCCACCTTCGAATCTGGTCGATCTGAGTGAGAATGGCGTTGACAACGCGGACGGAGTGGGCTCGTTGCAGTTCATCGCCTGCTGCCTGGCCATCGTCGGTTTCTCCACCTGCAGGCAGGTAATCGAATTGTGATGGGGTTGAGCGCCGTTAGCGCTCAACCCCGATTTGTAGGCCAGGGGCCAGTGCGCCCCCGGGGACTCGGTCTCGTACTACGTCATATAGGTAGACTTAACCGATAGGGTTGAAATTTTGGCGTAGTTGTTCATAGTAACAAGAAGTATTGTGCTAAAATTTCCGCCAAATAGGTTGGTGGTTCCCGAGATATTAAACAAAAACTGTCGAAAAATTCACCGATC
>JASAMZ010003297.1:0-28754 GCA_030248115.1 Linhomoeus sp. GSCO2_2
CAGTGCGTGTTGCGTGATTATGGCAAAACACGCACCGCGCCAACACACTCCGACAGGGGTATCCAACGATGCATAAATCATTTGGGTTTCCCAAAGCACTAAGTCTGCAGACTCAAATAACCTTCAGTCTCTGCCTTTCTTGAACAGACTTTAGCATCCAATCGGCGGCGCATTGAGCAAAACACACAAACGTGAGTATCGAATCGACCAATCGTGTAAAACTTTCGCGGATCTTAAAGTGTGGTTTTCGCCGTATTTTAAAGTGGATTTTCCTAAATTCCAAGCTCGTTTTCCGCGCGCATTCAATCGCGCTGCCTGTGTCGCTCGATTCCTTTCTCGTTCATAACGCAGACGTGGTTCAAATCGCGGAACTTCTGGTTGTAGTCTGAAAATTGCGCGACATTTTGTGGCATATTTTATTGGTAAATTGACCGCGAAATGAATTAAAGCTAAGGGGGCGGGGGGAGGGAGGGAGGGTGGGAGGGAGGGAGGGAGGGAGGGGGGGGGGGGGGGGGGGAGGGAGGGGGGGGGGGGAGGGAGGGAGGGAGGGAGGGAGGGAGGGAAGGAGGGAGGGAGGGAGGGAGGGAGGGAGGGAGAGAGAGGGAGAGAGAGAGAGAGAAGGAGATGAGCTTCAAAATCAACCCACCCAGTCCGTATCCCACCACGAACTTGTCCGGTATTTCGAAACCGGTAAAGTCCGGTACGTAGCCCGTACTGGAGCGATTGCGCAGCCGCTTGTGGAACAGGCAGGCAACGTTCACCTTGAAATTTTGGGAATTTTCAATTTTTATTTTTTCGCGCAACATCCATACAATTTTCGCACCGTTTTCGGATTGTGCTTCCTTAGTTCGTCGATCAGTTTCTGCATAGTCAGGCCCGTATCCACCAAATCCTCCATCACCTGAGTAAATGTGCGATTTTACGCAATTTTGAAATTGAAACAGTAAACGATACGAAAATACGCAATTTACGCGTGAATTACGCAATCTACGCTCACAAAACTCGCAAATTCAGGCGCAAAATTGCGCCAAATCGCAAAATTCACCGCCTCCCCTACCTAATGGGGGCGAGAATCGTCGCACGAATACAACTATTGCCTCAAAATTCACACAAAAAATTTCACAAAAAAACAATAAAAACAACCCACCACCACATTTTGTCCGGTGAGCAAATGCAACGGGTCGGCGCCCAAAATTTCGACCTCTCCCTTCGAAATGGTGTTGGTGTAGCTTTGCAGTCTGCAATTTTATATTTAATTTTGCAACCAACGCCTAAACGCCTAACAAGCTGTTTTAAAAAAGTTGAGTTGTTTTATTAATACAGAGTGGTTTGTGAGTGTTTTAAAGTGGAAGAGTGAAAGAGTGGATACTTTTGTAAAGTATTTCGAAGCCTTTCCGATATGACGCGCGCCCGCCCGGAGTCCACTATTCATGCGCTACTTCTGACACGCTCCTTTCTGAGGGGTTCTTGCAGGGCAACATTGGGATCGCCCGGGATTAATTTTTTTAGCAAACGAAGTTGTTCGTAATACAAGGGTTTAAAAAAACAAAAGTATTTCTTTAGGAATGACCGTTCAACAACTGCCTCAACGTAAGCTTTCAAACGGTCGAACGAATGCCGCTCTACAACGTAAGACGAGCGAGTTAGGGCCGATTTGCTGTTTGAACCTTTGAGTTACTGTAGCGCGCGCAATTCAAACTTTTGAATTTCGAGTTCTCTTAACGGAATTATCAGTGTGCCGAAATCTATTCAACGAACTCAAGATCGTCTCTCTATGACGGAAGACGAGCAAGTTTTAGAAGTTTCGCGTTTTAAACCTTTGGGTTACTGTAGCTCCCGAAATTCAAACTTTTGAGTTTCGACCAATAGAAGAACAAATGATCAGTGAGTCGAGAGCTATCCAACCAACCCAAGATCGTCTCCCTACGACGCACGCTGAGCGAGTTAGAGCGATTTCCGCGAGTTAAAAACGCGAGAATGTCGCTTTTCGTGTTGCGTGTTTGCGTAATTAAAAAAATCTCTACGCCAAACGAAAGAGCACGTCGAGACCTTTTAGTTGAGATATCGCACGCCGCTCTACGACGTAAGACGAGCGAGTTATAACCGTTTTCAGTTTTGACCTTCGGGTTACTGTAGCGCGCGTAATTCAAACTTTTGAATTTCGAAGTCTCTTAGCGACATTACCAGTGAGTCGAGACCTATCCATAAAGCCCAAGATCTCCTTCCTACGACGTTCCAACGCCGAGATAGAAGAGCGTGACGAACGAACGAACGAACGCACGAACGAACGAACGAACGAACGAACGAACGAACGAACGAACGAACGAACGAACGAACGAACGAACGAACGAACGAACGAACGAACGAACGAACGAACGAACGAACGAACGCACGATAAGCTCTCGTAGGGGTTCGCCCGGCTGAGGCCGGGCGAAAAAACGCCTAAAAATCGATATTACGTGCAAATTCTAACGCAATACAATTAATTATTCAACAACTGATGTTGACCACCGTAAGTTGGAATGCTTTTATCACATTCTGTGCGAAAAGACGACGTATCCGTAGCTTTGCCTGACAACTAGTAACCACCTACCTAAATCAGAGTTCCCCTTACTTAAAACATTACGGTGCAGTAAACCAGGGTGACCAATAGAAACTCATTTTAGTTTCAGTTTCAGTTACAGTTTCAGTTATGCCACCTCGAGTTTCAGTAACTGAAACTGAGTTTCAGTTATTGAAGGTTCAGTAAGTCACAATGATTCGCTCAAACAGATAAAGATTGGCGGACAAAGAAGCGATTTCTCAACTTGGGATATTACCACAGCACATTTGGACCTAAATATGAACGAAACAAACGTCTATGTTGAGAAATTTGGCTAGAATTTTATAAAAATCTGCTAAAATTTGGTAAAATTTGTCATTCAAATAACTGAAACTGAGCCGTGAGTTTCAGTTTCAGTTAACTTATTGTAAGTTGCAACTGAAACGGAAACTGGTTCAAGTTTCTATTGGCCACCCTATAGCAAACGTAGCATGCATTCTCTAATAACGAACGCGCGACTACCGTGTACTGCAAAGTGCAAATTGGCAGCGAACGTCGCTTTTCAGGAAGTTTTTTTTGTTACAAATTCGTAACAATTTTATAAAAGATTTCACACACACACACACCGTATAAACTCCACAACGATGGGGTGGCGGCAGTTCTGCCTGGCGGCCGACAGCTCCTCGGTTAGACTCGTGAAAAACCTTTAAAATTCATCCGGAAATGTGCAAACTTTCAAAATTATAGCGCAAAATTCGTGACAAAATACCTATATCCTCCCTTGAGAATGCACAGGGCGGTGATCGGCTCGTCGCCCACCGTGGAGTGAATCTGAAAAAATGTGTCACATTTCATTGTCATAGCGCAATAAATATTGAATTGAATATATTACACAAACCGATCGCCAAAATTTAACGAAAAGCCGGCAATTAACGTAAATCCTCCAATAAGCGCCCCTCCTAGAGGTAGGTTGGAAAAATAAGCGCCCTGGGATCCACTGTTGTAACAAATTCACGCACCGCGTAAAAACGCATGGCGGCGCGAAATACAAACTGGACACCAAAAGTCAGTGAAAATATCAATTTTCATAATAAAATTACTCAAAATTTTACCAAAAATTCGACAAAAATTCAAATTTTCAAACAAACAACCTCGTCAGCCAAGCGCTTGATTCTATCCTTCAAGAGGCCTTCGGGCACCAAAACGTGATCCAAATCCTCGTGATAGCAGCGCGGCACCCTGTGGTTATTTGGCGTGAAATTATTAAAAATTATTATTATTATTAAAATTATTATTATTATTACAGCACTTGAATTGATTTGAATACAATTCATAAATACAGTATCGCAAACACTCTAATAAGCTAGCGGGACCGGGGTCTAATTTTACCCCCCCCCCCCCCCCCCACTGTTGGGGTGGGGGGGGAGGGGAGTGGTTATTAGAGGGGGGGAGGGTATTAGAGTATTTATGGTATACAATAATTGCGATTCTAAGAGGTGAGCGCCAAAAAATTCGATTACGGATCTTAAAACCGCGGGCAAAACTCCCGCAAAATTCCTACTTTTCACTATTACATTACACTTCAGTTCATTACATTATTACCAGCGCGCGCCCAGGCCGCTAGTTACCACGCTATTTTACATTTCTATCAATGGCGGATCCAGGACTTCGGAATAGAGGGGGGGGGGGGGGGGGCGGAATTTTTTCAACCACAGGGGGTCCAAGATGCTATGAAAGTACATCTTAGCCGATTTTGACGTTTTCTGTAACAAAATAGCCTTGAAACAGCGCCGCAGGCAAAATTTTTTGCCTATTTTGACGTTTTCTTGTTACAAAATTGCCTTAAAACAGCGCCGCAGGCCAAAATTTCGCCGAATTTGGCCTATTGCGTCACAAAACTGCTTTAGAATAGCGCCGCAGGCGAAATTTTTTTGCTCTCAACGTGGTACCGCACAAATTTTTTGCGCGGTGCGGCCGAATGGGGGGGGGGGGGCGGCCGGACCCCCCCCCCCCTAGATCCGCTACTGATTGCTATCACCTAAAGGTGTCCAGGCGATATTTCTCGTCGTCTCCTAGCACAATTGTCGTCTTCATCATTCCGGGCATGGTTTCAAATTGTAATTTTTGCCGTAACAAAATGCGTTAAATCTAACGATTTTAGAAGCAAAATTACAGTATTTTCCGCGCGTAAAAACGCCACAAATGTAGCAAAAAAAATTCTAACGCACGCAGCCTTTTACTGACTGGGACACAGACTATTCGCCGTATGAACAATCGTGAATTTTCGCGTGGTATTTAGGCGCGTCAAACACCAAAATTTTCCGATGACGAACAGTATACGGCGCGATAGGACGACTGGAAAAGACGCAACACGCACCGATAGCGACGCGCAAAAGAAAGCCACAAAACCCAAAAATTCACAAAAAATCGCGCGCGTTTCGTCATTCCTACCACCTTACTCGTCTAGCCGCCGAAACAAGCTGTTTTAAAAAAGTTAAGTTGTTTTATTAATGCAGAGTGGTTTGTGAGTGTTTTAAAGTGGAAGAGTAAAAGAGTGGATACTTTTGTAAAGTGTTTCGAAGCCTTTCCGATATGACGCGCGCCCGCCCGGAGTCCACTATTCATGCGCTACTTCTGACACTCTCCTTTCTGAGGGGTTCTTGCAAGGCAACATTGGGATCGCCCGGGATTGATTTTTTGAGCAAGACACACGCATTTCTGAGCGGTTGTTGCAAGGCAACATTGGGATCGCCCGGGATTAATGTTTTACAAGACAAAGTTGTTCGTAAGACAAGGATTAAAAAAACAAAAGTATTTCTTTAGGAATGACCGTTCAACAACTGCCTCAACGTAAGCTTTCAAACGGTCCAACGAACGCCGCTCTACAACGAAAGACGAGCGAGTTAGGGCCGATTTGCCGATGTCCAATGAACCCTTGAGTTACTGTAGCTCGCCAAATTCAAACTTTCGAATCTCGACTTCTCTTAACGGAATGATCAGTGTGACGAAACCTATTCAACAAACTCAAGATCGTCTCTCTACGACGGAAGACGAGCGAGTTGGAGAAGTTTCGCGTTTTAAACTTTTGGGTTACTCTAGCTTGCGATATTCAAACTTTTGAGTTTCGACCAATAGAAGAACAAAATGATCAGTGAGTCAAGAGCTATCCAGCAACTCAAGATCGTCTCTCTACGACGCACGCTGAGCGAGTTAGAGCGATTTCTATGCTAAAAACGCGAGAATGTCGCTTTTCGTGGTGCGTGTTTGCGCAATTTACAAATTTTTCACGCCAAGTGAAAGAGCACGTCGAGACCTTTTAGTTGACCTATCGCATGGCGCTCTACGACTAGACGAGCGTGTTAGAACCGTTCTGCGTTTTGGACTTTCAGGTTACTGTAGCGCGCGCAATTCAAACTTTTGAATTTCGACTTCTCTTAACGGAATTATCAGTGTGCCGAAACCTATTCAACGAACTCAAGATCGTCTCTCTATGACGGAAGACGAGCCAGTTAGATAAGTTTCGCGTTTTAAACCTTTGGGTTACTGTAGCTACCGAAACTCAACCTTTTGAGTTTCGACCAATAGGAGAACAAATGATCAGTGAGTCGAGAGCTATCCAACCAACCCAAGATCATCTCCCTACGATGCACGCTGAGCGAGTTAGAGCGATTGCTGCGTCAAAAACGCGAGAATGTCGCTTTTCGTTGTGCGTGTTTGCGTAATTAAGAAAATTTTTAATGCTAAACGAAAGAGAACGTCGAGACCTTTTAGTTGACCTATCGCACGCCGCTCTACGACGTAAGACGAGCGAGTTAGAGCCGTTTTCCGTTTTCACCTTCGGGGTACTGTAGCGCGCGAAATTCAAAGTTTTGAATTTCGAAACCTCTTAGCTGAATGATCAGTGAGTCAAGACCTTTCCGTAGAGCCCAAGATCGCCTTCCTACGACTTACCAACGCCGAGATCTGAGAGCGTGACGAACGGACGGACGAACGAACGAACGAACGCACGGACGATAAGCTCTCGTAGGGGTTCGCCCGGCTGAGGCCGGGCGAAAAAACCTCACAAATTCCGCGCAAAAATCGCCGAAATTTCGCATTTTTTTTCAAATTTCCAATTTTCCAACTACAGTATCAATTGGCCTGGCGGCATTTCTTGCTGGGGGGAGGGGTGGAGTGGACCATGGCGGCGTCCCCACTTTTAATGATCAATTCTAAGATCTCGTTCACCTAAAAAGATTTAATTTACACTTATTTAATTGCCGCATCTCCTAAAATAAACGCCCCCCCCCCCCGAATGAGCGCGACAACAAATCGACCCGAAATACTGCGCTCATCGGTGGGAGAAAATGCGACGAAAAACCTACCTAATATTCCTAGCAAATTTTGGCATATTCGAATTAAGAAGCCCCCTTCTATCGAATAAGCCGCCCCCCCCCCCACCCTCTAGACGTAGGTTGATGGATGGTTTGCAGTGGAGACGGTACAATTACCTCTCCTCCAACAAGCGCCCTGGGCGCTTATTTTTTCAACCTACCTCTCGGAGGGACGCTTATTGGCGGGGGGGGGGGGCTTATTCGAGGGGGGGCGCTTATTAACTCGACCCCTCGCCAGTGCCAAAATTTCTCCAGTATTTCCAGTTGTTATCACATTTTTGTACACATTTGCTTGAATTTTCTACTGAAATTGTTAAGATATCGATCAAAATACCTACCATTGGTCCTTGTACTGTCATAGATGGCCATATCCTGTGTTCAAAATCGCCACACAGCATGTATGGTCGCGTTAGTAGTACTGATACTTACAAAAAGTTATTTTCAAAAGATTGGAGAGGGCGCTCATTTTCTCAACCTTCCTCTGGGAGGGGCGCTTATTCGAGGGGGGGGCGCTTATTAGGAGATTTAATGTAAATAAGAAACAAAATAAGCACAAAATCCATCCGACCAAAGCGCCGTTTCTCTGCTTGAGCTCGGCCCAGCCTCGACTGGCCATCACCTCGGTCTTGTGGTGACAGACGAAGCTGCAATTTTGCACAATTATTCAATTAATTAACAATTTGTTAATAAATTATTAACTAATGAATTTAGTTAACAGGAATATTGAAGCGAAATACGACACGAAGCAGCACTTTGTCTGAAAAGCCAGGCAAACACATTATTTTATCGGACAATTGGAGTGCATTTGTCCGCTCCGAAAGACAAGGACAAATGTCGTACAGGCTATGGCAGTTGCAGAGGTACTGAGGTTATGCGGGTTCTGTTGCAAGTCTCAGGTCCTGGCTGCGGTTGTTCTCCCACTTGGGGGTTGGCGGATTTGGCACAGGATGTGAACAGCTGAATCTGGACCACAGGTGAAATGGCAGCTGGGTTGCCGGTAGCGGGTAGCTGTATTTGAATCACTGGTGCGCTTGCGTTTGTGCTGCCCGAACCGCAGGAAGTGGACAACAGTATTTTGATAGCTGGCGAAGTGACGCTTGTGCCACCATGGGCGACTTCAGCAGATGGCCGCTGACACTCGGCGGTTGGGAGCTGCTTCTCAGCGCTTTTCTTCCGTGCTTCAGTCACTGGCAGTTCCTCTTCTGTGTTGGCAGCAGGTGTGTTGACACTGTCGTCAGAGGCCGCCTCAGCGCTTTTCTTCCGTGCTTCAGTCACTGGCAGTTCCTCTTCTGTGTTGGCAGCAGGTGTGTTGACACTGTCGTCAGAGGCCACTATTGGTTCGGCGCGGAGCAAGCCAATGGATGCAGGAGCATTCGTCTGACTTCTGCTTCCACTTGTCAGCTCTGGGAGCAAGTTGGCAGTGTTGGCATGTATCATTGCCGTATAGCCTGTCGACTCTCTCTGCTTGTATCGCTTCAGCTGCTCTCGGGCGATTTGAAGCTCTTCGCGCAGACTTTGCGCTTCGCTTGCGTGGTGGCCTCCATAGCCACGGTTGTAGCGATCCCCGTTGTATCCCCTGTTGTAGTCATTGCCATGGTAGTAACGACAGCCATCATCATTGTAGTTGTCGTAGGAGCCGTTGTGGGAATCGTCGGAGACCTCGAATGAGGGTGCTGGAGCTCCATTTCCACGATGCTGGAGCTGCCCATTCCGCGGTTGTGACCAACATTCGTTGCGTGTATGGCCCGGTCTCTGGCAGTTGTGACAAATGGGTCGGCCATCAGTTGTCCACTGGAAAGGGTTGCGGTTTGCTGGGGGTTCTGCCCGATGTCGTGTCGGATAGCCAGGGGGACGGACAGAGCCTCGGCTGGGTTCACTTTTTCCCTGCGGGTGACTCGGCGATCCTCTGGAGCGTCCAGGTGGTCCACGACGGTGGAGCGCGTTTACTTGCTGGCCACTGAAGGTTTCAGCGGCGCCCATGCGAAATTGTCGGTCCTTGCGCGCCGATTCAATATTGCACGCGATTTGATACATCTTTTCGAGTGAGGCGCCCGGATCGGTCTCTTTGATCTTCGTACGCATGTCTGCGTCCATGCCGTTGGTGAATATGCCCCGCAGAACCTGCTCACGGTGTTCTGCCGAAGATGACGGGAATGCGGCGCGTGCGAGTCTGTGCAGCTCGGCCTTGTACTCAGGCACCGATCGGAAATCGGCTAGTTTGCACTGCCAGAGTCTGTCGGTGAACTGGGAGGTTTGGTCCGGGGTTACAAATCGGAGCAAGAGGGCTTGTTCAAGCTTGTTCCAGGTGGCTTTGTCTTCCGCCGGGATTTCCTGGAAGATGGCCAGTGCGGTTTCTTGTAGACACGATTCGACGTAGAGGCACTTCTGTGAATCGGAAAGCCCCTGGATGCGGGCGGCCACCTTGTAGCCGTTCAGGAAGTCGGGCAAAAATTCGTCAGGTGTTCCCTTGAACAACGGATAGCGAACGGGCGGCCGGTTTCCCATCATTAGCGTTGAACGAGCATTGATTTGCTGCTGGAGTGCGTCGATCTGACGTCTGATATCCTCCACTTCTCCCATGGTGAGTAATATGCGTATTCAGTGCTCTGTATTGCACGTTTGATGAGATGTGACTCTGCGTTGTTGCACGTATTTTGTGCCGGTCCCTGGCGCGGAAGACGAGAGAGTAAATGAAGTGGAATGGATAGAGGGCGCGAGGGCTGTTTACGACAGGGGGCCGCTATGGCTGGACGGCTCAGACGTAGAAGGGAAAGTGAGATAGGCGGAATGAGATAGGCAGGGCGGCTGTTGATGCGAGCGGTCAGCGCGAGAGCGACACCAGAGGTCAACGCGCCAAAGGGTCAACGCCGGGCAATTAATCGCGCGCCAGAACGCGCTTGGACGTGACGTGGACAACGGGAACGGACTAGCGGACAGCTGCCGCATAAACGATCGGTAGACGAACGAATGGTACGGTCTGGCACGACAGGCAGACGTTAACAGAAACAATCGCGCTCTACACAACTAAACTCAACTTAGCGCCCAGTTGCGGTACTCTGACGGATAACACGCTTGAGGCAGACGTACGCCACGGCACTTACTCGCGGCAAGACAAAAGAAGTTGAGCTTCCCTGACAAATCCTAGTGATCCCAGTCGATGGCCACGGGCCTTCTTGGCAGCCAGGTGGCAGCTCTGAGCGCAGTCCTAAGCGTAACTCGTCAGCAGAGGTTACGGGCTTCGCGGCAGCTCGGTGTCAGACGGTTCAGTGGCATGTGCAGTCTGCGCCGCTGGCAGCTCAGTGGCAGGCGCAGTCCTTGGCGCCGTTTGAGTCGTCCAAAGGCCACACGCTTGGTGGCAGCTCGGTGGCAGGCGCAGTCCTTGGCGCCGCTTGAGTCGTCCAAAGGCCACACGCTTGGTGGCAGCTCGGTGGCAGGCGCAGTCCTTAGCGCCGCTTGAGTCGTCCAAAGGCCACACGCTTGGTGGCAGCTCGGTGGCAGGCGCAGTCCTTGGCGCCGCTTGAGTCGTCCAAAGGCCACACGCTTGGTGGCAGCTCGGTGGCAGGCGCAGTCCTTAGCGCCGCTTGAGTCGTCCAAAGGCCACACGCTTGGTGGCAGCTCGGTGGCAGGCGCAGTCCTTAGCGCCGCTTGAGTCGTCCAAAGGCCACACGCTTGGTGGCAGCTCGGTGGCAGGCGCAGTCCTTGGCGCCGCTTGAGTCGTCCAAAGGCCACACGCTTGGTGGCAGCTCGGTGGCAGGCGCAGTCCTTGGCGCCGCTTGAGTCGTCCAAAGGCCACACGCTTGGTGGCAGCTCGGTGGCAGGCGCAGTCCTTAGCGCCGCTTGAGTCGTCCAAAGGCCACACGCTTGGTGGCAGCTCGGTGGCAGGCGCAGTCCTTAGCGCCGCTTGAGTCGTCCAAAGGCCACACGCTTGGTGGCAGCTCGGTGGCAGGCGCAGTCCTTAGCGCCGCTTGAGTCGTCCAAAGGCCACACGCTTGGTGGCAGCTCGGTGGCAGGCGCAGTCCTTAGCGCCGCTTGAGTCGTCCAAAGGCCACACGCTTGGTGGCAGCTCGGTGGCAGGCGCAGTCCTTAGCGCCGCTTGAGTCGTCCAAAGGCCACACGCTTGGTGGCAGCTCGGCGGCAGACGCAGTCCTTAGCGCCGCTTGAGTCGTCCAAAGACCACACGCTTGGTGGCAGCTCGGTGGCAGACGCAGTCCTTAGCGTCGCTTGAGTGGTCCAAAGGCCACACGCTTGGTGGCAGCTCGGTGGCAGGCGCAGTCCTTAGCGCGCTGGTCAGTTCGTCAACGGACCACCAGTCTTCTTGCAAACCAGTGGCAGCTCTTGGCGCAAACCTTAGCGCTGGTCAGGTCATCAACAATCCAACAGTATTGCTGGCAGACTTGTGACGACTGGAAGTGCCGTCCTTTGCGCTAGCCACAATGTAGTTCCTCAGAAGTCACAGGCCGTCGTGGCAGCTCCTTGGCAGTCAGACGCAGACTTGCCGTAAGTGGGAGCGAAACTTCGTGTCAGCTCTTCGTGGGGAGACGCAGACCTTAGCGCCGTCAATAGCCACAGACTTTCGTGGCAGCTCGGCAGTGGGGCGCAGACCTTAGCGCCGGTCGTCTCAGTGACCACGGTCCTTCGTGGTGTCGGGCGCAAACCTTAGCGCCTTTGGGCAGACCTTTGCCCGTTTTGGCAGGGGCAATTCTTTGCCGCTACTGCCTCCCCTAGCAGATACCAAAATGTAAACGTCGGGGGTTCTCTCTTCACTCCATCCAAGACTGACCACAGAGAAAGGATAGACGAGACGCGTTACACGAAGGGGCGTGGCTTGTAGGCGCAACAACCAATCAGCAAGTCCAAAACGTATGCGCGTATATCCGTACTCTTACATATACTATACATACAACAATTCATTTTTGAGGGATATACAATACTATACTATACAACAATGCAAAATTCTCGGCCAATACTATACTATACTATACAACAATTAAATTGAATTGTTGTAAGAAACGCTGCCTCCCCCCCCCCCCCCCTCTCCCCATTGCTTCCAGCGTGGACATATTGTATCTGTATGTACATACATTGTGCATAGTTGCGTTCGATGCTACTCAGCTTTCTGTTCAGCCATCGTCGTGCTCGTCGCGGCGACCATTCCGCCGGGCTGCGGGCAGGATTCAGTGGCGTAGCCAGGGGGGGCATGGGGGGGGGCATTTGGCCCCCCCCCCGATGCCGGCCGTGCCCCCCTCAGATGCCCGTCAGTAGAAAAAATTTTTGCCTGCGGCGCTATAAATTGTAAAAATTTTCGCCTGCGGCACTATAAATAGTAGCAAATTTTCGCCTGCGGCGCTATAAATAGCAAAAATGTTTGCCTGCGGCGCTAAAAATAGTACAAATTTTCGCCTGTGGCGCTATAAATAGCAAAAATTTTTGCGTGCGGCGCTAAAAATAGTACAAATTTTCGCCTGCGGCGCCATAAATAGCAAAAATTTTTGCCTGCGGCGCTATAAATGGTGACATTTTTTGCCTGCAACGCTGTAAATACTGGAAATTTTGCCTTCAAGACCAAAAGTACCGAAATTCTCGCCTGCGGCGCTAAATATACGGAAATTAGCACTAAAACAGCAAAATAATTTTGCCCCCCCTAAAATTTTTTTGCCCCTCCCAGTTGCCAATCCTGGCTTCGCCCCTGGCAGGATTACCTCCCTCTAGAGCTTTACAAGTCTTCCCCTCCGATTGCAGACCAGGGCGGCCAATAGAAACTTAAACTAGTTTCAGTTTCAGTTTCAGTTACAATCAGTTAACTGAAACTGAAACTGAATCGGAACTGGCGCGGACGCCGTAACTGAAACAGAAACTGAAACTCACTGTTTAGTTTCAGTTATGTAAGGTTGAGATTTGGCAAAATCTAAGCATATTAATACTGACCAAATATTACGACTGAAGTAGACGCTTTGTTCATATTATCATCATCTAAACACAAGCAACTAACGAACGCCCAAAATTGATCTTGAATCCGCAAAATATCAGCACTCAAGCATGCGTTTAAACAATTCATGGCGACGTTCTAAGCCTTCAATACTAAAACTCAGCTTCAGTTACTGAACAGAAACTCGGCCAAGTTATAATTCTAACTGAAACTGAGACTGCAACTCTCCCAGCTTCGTAAATTTAACTGAAACTAAAACTAAAATGAGTTTCTATTGGTCACCCTGTTGCAGACTGGATGAGATAAATCGACGACTGAACGCGACGGTGGCTCATTTGGTGAAGAACTGTGCGCCGCATGCTTGCCGGGTTGGCACTTGAGGTCTCAACGGGCCCATGAGCCCGGGGGCCGCCACTCCCCCCCCCCCTCCCGCGCGGCTGCACGTATGTATTTGGGTGGGGAAGCGAAGCGAGTGAATGTTCTGCATACCGGCACGGTTGTATATTTACCTTAAGGAATGCGCTTCGAACACGCAAGGCACTTTCAACGAGGCACTTCTGTATCATGGCCCATAGGTAGGAAGTGATTCTTTCGTGTGCTGACGAAGTTCAATGACCTCACACACATGCATGGGTAGGTCCTTCAAAATCGAGCAACATAATGCTCGACGGAAATGCATTACGGTTCCAGCACCGTTGAAGCATAGTCGTACCTTTAGCCTCACCGGCTGAACAGTAGCACATTGCCACTCGGTTGTGGGGCATCGCCACAGCTACCTAATGCACTCAAGTCAAATCGCGATCTGTTGTTTCAATTCAATTAGGCCTCTCTCTTCCATTGTGAACAGGTACGTTTTGATTTCGCCCTCTGTTGAAGTTCAAATAAATCACTGTAACCGACGACAATTGTAATTGATTTGATGGTGACAAAGCTTCGGCCAATGAGAGTCGAGCTGAGAATTGGTCGTACCTACCAATCATTGCGTAATTTGTCGGCACCCTGTCCAGAACGCGCCCTTGGAGCGCGCCGCCTGGAAGCTGTCTGTTCATTTTGTGTTTAATCGGTTTAAAATGCGTCTACTTTTCAAAAGTCAAACAGCGGACGCCGCACCTATAACCGCAACACACTACGTATGAATCCAAGCGGCAGCCAAGGCCCGCGCCAACATGTAAGTGACGATCAACATGATCAGAATCAGGCACACGAGCGCCATCTTCCAGCAGAAAAGTCTCCAGCTCTCCCTCTGCTTCTCCTGCAGCTTCTTCCTCTGCTGCTGCTCCAGCTTCATCGCCTGCAGACGCTTGTTCTGGTTCTCCTTGGCCAGCTGCAATGTTCGCTTGGATTACTAGCAGTAACTAACCACACACACACCCTTCACAAGCTACTTGAAACGTTGAACAATCGTCAGTCAACTCAGTCAGACTGTGTACACCATGGTACCGCAGTCCTGAATTACGCACCTATCCGCACCCTATGCATAGTGCTGAACTGTCATCCACGTTCGCCGGCTGAGCCTAAAGTGGGCAAATCGCGCATGTGGCGCCATATTTCCGCAAATTTTTCGAGGCGGGCGATGTGGTACTATGCTACCGTACCACTTCAGCTTGTATTAGGGCAAGCTCCCTTTAGTTCAGTTTACACTCTCAAAATCCAAGGGCGAGAAATCAATTGCAAGCTACAGCTTTTGTATCTATCCTAGCAAGCAGCGCTCTCAGACAAAACAAAGGTTAGGGCGGAAGCTTACTAAGCCAGTCAGGGTTAAAACTCTTATCCCACAGTGCTTCAGAAATATGACTAGTCGTGAGACAAGGACAAACTTAGGATTACAAGCGATAGGTCTCAGACAAACAAGATAGAGGGCGAAAGTGAAACAGCATGAGAAGGTTTTGGCGTGAGACCTTAAGCTGACTAGAATGCAAGCCGAAGTGCCCAATAGTTGTATCACACAATCCCCCCTCTTACAGAAGCTGCTTTTCTAGCGAGTGTAAGGAGCGACGACAAAGCAAGCTAGCAGCAACAACAGAACAAATTGCCTAAGATGTTTTTTCGTCTCTCGCTCTTCTGCGCGAGGACTTCTGCGAGTTTTGTTCGCTTGTTGAAGTGATGTCGTCCTTGTGACTTTGGTTCGTCGACCAAGTGACGTTTGGCGCTCTGCTGGACTCAGCGTGGTTGTTGTCGTGTGGCTGTTTGTCGTCGTGGCCTGGCCAGAAGAACTCCACGGTGGGGTTGGCGAATGGGATGCAAACGGCTCTGGCAATTTTCTCCCCATAATTGATCTTCCACGGGCCGGCGGTGTGGTTGTGCAGAATAATGCCGATGTTCCCGTTGTAGTGGGGCTCGAGAAATCCGTTTTCGACGGTGATTCCTTGTCTGGCCAAATTGGGGTGGTTGGCCAGCAGTAGCAGTTGTTGTGGGGGAATGGAGAAGGCGACGTCAGTGACGCACGTGCGCGTCGAGTGCGCTGGGATTGTCAGGGGGTAGACGGCGGAGAGGTCGTAGCTGACGCTGTCCTTCGTGGCCTTAGTTGGGGTTAGGGCTATTCCAGATAGAAGAGTGATCTTCATCTGCTCTGGGCTGGAGATTGCAGTGGCGCCGATGTCTTCAGACGGGAGCGCCTCTTTCTCGGAGGGGGCAGTGCCATCCTCTGAGTTGTGTTGTTGTCCAGGATAGTGGGAGTGTCCTCTCTCGACGGGGTCTCCTCCGCATCCAGTGTGTCGTTGTCAGTGGCCGTGGCCACATCGCGCGTGAGCACGCGGCCAACTGGGTCTGGCGTAAACATAAGCGTGTAAGCTTCCTTCTCAACTCGAAGTAGTCTCTTCCTTTGCTGTTGGCAGTCGGCAACTGCTGAGCCAGGTCGTTGAGCTGTTGTCTCATCTGATGCACTTGTTGGGCAAGATCAACGTGGCGGTTGTCGTCGTGAAGCTGCGGCTCGTCGTGGTAGGTGATGGCAAAGGTTGGGGCACTGTTTCTTCGTTGCAGGCCACGTTGCGAATTTCTGTCGGCGGCATTCCTTGGACCACCGTACTCTCGGGGACGCATCATTTGCCTTTCCAGTGCGCGGCAGTCTCTCCAGAAGTGACCGGGATTGTCGCAGTAGTTGCATCTTCTTCCGTTGTAGTTGTCGTAGTTGTTGTAGCTGTTGTAGTTGTCCGGGGAGCCGCGTTCCGCTTCTTGCCCTCGGCGCGGCGTCCATCTGGGTGGGTATTGCCATCTTCCTAGGTTCGGTTGTTTCAGACGTTGGACCGTTCGGCACTCTTCCAAGACGTGGCCGGACCTTTCACAAAAGCTGCAAAAGGCTTTTGTGGCTTTCTCCGTAGCAAAGAGGGGCGCGCTTTGAGGCGGCGACGCCTGTGTTTGTCCGAGGATTTTCATGTGGGCTTCCCGTTTCATGGCGATTCTTTTCGCTTCGGCAAAGGTGTCTGGTTCTTTCTCCAAAATGAGGACTGAAAACTCTTGTTTCAGGCCACTCGCAAGCCAGTTGATTTTGGCTTCTTCTTGGGCCGACGTAGGGTAGTTGTCAGTGATTGGGTGGGCCCCCTGTACCAACCTTTCAATTTCGGCTGCGTAATCGGAGACGGATTCGTCTTCCCTCTGGCGTCGTCCGGCGTGTAGGAGTTGTTGGTAGAACTTGGCCGATTCGACAGGTTGGAGTAGGTTTGCCAGTTCTTTCTTCACTTTTTCCCACGACTTTTTCGTCTCTGCGTCGAGTTGTCTCCAGGTCGTCAACGCTCCCTTTTGCAGGTATAGGGGCATGATCTCGGCTCGTCGGTCGCCGATCTAATTCTTCGCTGCGCTGATTTCCTCGAAGCGCAGGACCCATTCGTTGAAGGTCGCTCTCAGCGAGTCTCCACCAGAGAAGGTTTCGAGGCCAATCTTGTAGGGGTCGGTGCCGTCCTCTTCTTTCTTCTCGCTGTGTCTCAGCGGACGTTCTGGACTGCTGGCGGCCAAACGTAGTTGGTCCAGCTCTCGTTCCAGCTCTCTGCGTCGTTCGGCTTCTTCTTGCCGTTTGGTGGCTGCTTCCTCAGCCTGCTTCTCCAGTTTCTTCAGGCTCAACTGGAGGTTGCGGTTCGCTCGCTCGAGCGATTCGACGTCCTTGCCGGACTCGGATTTTCCACTGTGGGCCATTCTGGGAGAGTCTCGTTGCTCGCTCGTTTCTTCTTCTTCACTGGGACCGATTCTTTTGGCGCCTTGGCATGTGGCACTTCGCTGTGGCCACCACTTGTGGTACCTCTGTGTACCACCTAAGCTTGATTTGGGCAAGCTCCCTTCAGCTTCAGTTCAACCGCTAACGATCTGCATCCAAGGGCGAGAAATCAATTGCAAGCTACAGCTTTTGTATCTATCCTAGCAAGCAGCGCTCTCAGACAAAACAAAGGTTAGGGCGGAAGCTTACTAAGCCAGTCAGGGTTAAAACTCTTATCCCACAGTGCTACAGAAATATGACCAGTCGTGAGACAAGGACAAACTTAGGATGACAAGCGATAGGTCTCAGACAAACAAGAAAGGGGGCGAAAGTGAAACAGCATGAGAAGGTTTTAGCGTGAGACCTTAAGCTGACTAGAATGCAAGCCGTGCCCAATAGTTGTATCACACACTCTTCAGATGCTCCAGTCACGGATGTACCATCAGGTTTGTTGTTGGCAGGTGCCGCTCTGTCTGAAGAATGATGATTTGTGTCTGAGGAATAATTAGTTTGGACCATGCACTCTTCAGATGCTCCAGTCACGGATGTACCATCAGTTTTGTTGTTGGCAGGTGTCGCTGTGTCTGAAGAATGATGATTTGTGTCTGAGGAATAATTAGTTTGGACCATGCACTCTTCAGATGCTCCAGTCACGGATGTACCATCAGGTTTGTTGTTGGCAGGTGTCGCTGTGTCTGAAGAATGATGATTTGAGTCTGAGGAATAGTTAGGTTGGACCATGCACTCTTCAGATGCTCCAGTCACGGATGTACCATCAGGTTTGTTGTTGGCAGGTGTCGCTGTGTCTGATGAATGATGATTTGTGTTTGAAGAATAATTAGGTTGGACCATGCACTCTTCAGATGCTCCAGTCACGGATGTACCATCAGGTTTGTTGTTGGCAGGTGTCGCTCTGTCTGAAGAATGATGATTTGTGTTTGAAGAATAATTAGGTTGGATCATGCACTCTGTTGGCAGGTGTCGTTGTGTCTGAAGAATGACGATTTGTGTCTGAAGAATAATTAGGTTGGACCATGCACTCTTCAGATGCTCCAGTCACGGATGTACCATCAGGTTTGTTGTTGGCAGGTGTCGCTCTGTCTGAAGAATGATGATTTGTGTCTGAGGAATAATTAGTTTGGACCATGCACTCTTCAGATGCTCCAGTCACGGATGTACCATCAGGTTTGTTGTTGGCAGGTGTCGCTCTGTCTGAAGAATGATGATTTGTGTTTGAAGAATAATTAGGTTGGATCATGCACTCTTCAGATGCTCCAGTCACGGATGTACCATCAGGTTTGTTGTTGGCAGGTGTCGCTGTGTCTGAAGAATGACGATTTGTGTCTGAGGAATAATTAGGTTGGACCATGCACTCTTCAGATGCTCCAGTCACGGATGTACCATCAGGTTTGTTGTTGGCAGGTGTCGCTGTGTCTGAAGAATGATGATTTGTGTCTGAAGAATAATTAGGTTGGACCATGCACTCTTCAGATGCTCCAGTCACGGATGTACCATCAGGTTTGTTGTTGGCAGGTGTCGCTGTGTCTGAAGAATGACGATTTGTGTCTGAGGAATAATTAGGTTGGACCATGCACTCTTCAGATGCTCCAGTCACGGATGTACCATCAGGTTTGTTGTTGGCAGGTGTCGCTCTGTCTGAAGAATGATGATTTGTGTTTGAAGAATAATTAGGTTGGATCATGCACTCTTCAGATGCTCCAGTCACGGATGTACCATCAGGTTTGTTGTTGGCAGGTGTCGTTGTGTCTGAAGAATGACGATTTGTGTCTGAAGAATAATTAGGTTGGACCATGCACTCTTCAGATGCTCCAGTCACGGATGTACCATCAGGTTTGTTGTTGGCAGGTGTCGCTCTGTCTGAAGAATGATGATTTGTGTCTGAGGAATAATTAGTTTGGACCATGCACTCTTCAGATGCTCCAGTCACGGATGTACCATCAGTTTTGTTGTTGGCAGGTGTCGCTGTGTCTGAAGAATGATGATTTGTGTCTGAGGAATAATTAGTTTGGACCATGCACTCTTCAGATGCTCCAGTCACGGATGTACCATCAGGTTTGTTGTTGGCAGGTGTCGCTCTGTCTGAAGAATGATGATTTGTGTCTGAAGAATAATTAGGTTGGACCATGCACTCTTCAGATGCTCCAGTCACGGATGTACCATCAGGTTTGTTGTTGGCAAGTGTCGTTGTGTCTGAAGAATGACGATTTGTGTCTGAAGAATAATTAGGTTGGACCATGCACTCTTCAGATGCTCCAGTCACGGATGTACCATCAGGTTTGTTGTTGGCAGGTGTCGCTGTGTCTGAAGAATGATGATACCAAGACAAATTTAGGTTATTCAGGTTTGTTCGTTTCAGATTATGGAGAGGGGTCGCGTCACACTCGAGGATAACCCGTCGATATATACAATGGAAGGCACATACAACGTCATTTGTAAAGGGAAGGAAATTAAGAACTACAAAGGCCAGTTTACGGAATCTGAAATGCATCGCGCGATCCAGAACAGCGGTTGCTGATAGACTTTGGTCACGACCGTTCCGCCACTTAGGTATCCCACTTTTGAAACGATGATGGACTGTTGGTGAAGGAAAATTTCAAATTAAGCAATCTCCTCAGAAATGCAGTCAATTTCTACACTAGACAGAGACACATCTCTATCAATTAGTCTTTTTTTCGCCGCGCCTCAGCGCGGCGAGGTGTATATATGTTACGTCCACTTTCCGCATTCGTCCAGAAGCCGCATAATGCGGATTCTGGACGCGTCTCCGTCCAGATTCCGCATAATGCCGATTCTGGACGCCGCGCCGTCCAGAATCGGCATTGGAAAGAAGGGACATGCCCCCACACATTATGCGTGATCTGGACGTCCAGAATCAGCATTCCTTTGGCTTCGCATGCCGGAGGTGCACAGCAGGCCTAAGCAGGAGGTGAAGTAGATGGAGGAGTGTTTACCCCACCCACTGTTTGCACTAAAACTCGGCTGGCGTCGCGCCTGGCGGGTCTCAGCTGAGGCTTAGCGCGACCACCAACTTCAGGGCGCGCTCCGCGCGCCCTGAAGTCGGTCACCGGTCGCGTTAAGCCTAAGCTTCGACCCGCCAGACTGCGACGCCGACTGACTCTTGTGCACTGTGGGCGCAGGGCGAGCCTAAGCATAGCCTAATTTCAAAGGAAAATAATGCTTTCAAATGAAAGAAACATTGTATTCGATCAAGAAAGGCGGATTCTGACCGTCCAACTTACTACGCATATCGAGCCAAGAGCATGCTTCTCCAATCTCTAAGGCGGATCCAGAATCCGCCTTATGCGGAATGTGGACGGGTCGCCGTCCAGAATCGGCATATGCCGATTCTGGACGAATGCGGATTCTGGACGTCACATATGTACGGATGACAATGTCTGTGTGTGTGTGTGTGTGTGTGTGTGTGTGTGTGTGTGTGTGTGTGTCTGTCTGTGTGTCTGTGTTTCCGTGGCATCGAAGTAAAATGTGTGACATATGTGGTCAAGTAGACTCGAGGTAGCTGAGTACGGATCCGATGTCCGTTTCTGTTGCTAATTTCGCATTTGCGAGATGTTCGCAATTAAAATTCGAAAATGTCGAAAATCGACTTTTTCGTCTGGTGCGTTAGCCGCAAAATTTCTTCAGAAATGGAAGGAGCATGGACCGCGGATAATTTGTAACACAAAAGAAATTTTTTGCAGATGTGGAATTTAATAGAAATACGCGATTATTTGTCAAAATTGCATAAATTGACTAAAATACAAAGTCATTTAATGACGAATGCGATGGCAGAAATGGAAAGGTCGTATACCGATAAGAATTTGTGACACAGTTTTGAAGTTTTTAAAAATTGCAATTTCGAGATATTTTCAATCAAAATATGAAAATGTCGAAAATCGACTTTTTCACCTGATGATATAGCGGCGAAATTTCTTCAGAAATGGAAAGAGTATAGACTGCGGATAATTAGTAACGCAAGAGAAATTTTTTGCAAATGTGGAATTTAATAGAAATACGTGATTATTTTTCAAAATTCCATAAATCAACAAAATAGAACGTCGCTTTTTTACGAATTTAAACGCAGAAATGGTAAGGCCGTATGCCAATAAGAATTTGTGACATAGTTTTACAGTTTTATAAATTCCGATTTCGAGATATTTAGAATTAAAATTTAAAAATATCTCAAAATCGAGATTTTCGTCTGATGGCCAGAACAACTGTTTATTGATGAATGTGCACTCGGAAACAGAAATGCGCACGCTGAAAACAGGAATTCGCCGGCACCAAACCTTTGGCAAGTTTTTTTTCGCTCGGCCTCAGCCGAGCGAACCCTATCAAGAGCTCGGCGTGCGTGCGTGCGTACGTTCGTTCGTACGTCACGCTCGCTTCGAGCTTAATAACTCGCTCGTCAGACGTCGTAGGGTGGAGTTTGAGACATCGGCGAGTAGCCCGCGGACTGCTCTAGCCACCTGAGTAGACAAATCAAAATAAGTTTTCAAACTCGCGCGCTACAGTATCCCAAAGAGGGGTCCATTTTAAGACAAAAGTTGACCGAAGCTAGTCAAATCGCATATCAAAGTGAAGCGCTCGAGCTCCTGAGCACGAATCCGACAGCAAAAAGTTTCAAAAGTTTAAACAGAGAGCTACAGTAACCAAAACGCGTCGAAAACGGGAAACGACACACCTTGCTTCGGGCTTAATAACTCGCTTGTCTGACGTCGCTAGGTTGAGTTCGACACATCGACGGGGAGCCCTCGGACTACGCTCGCCATCTGAGTGTTCAAAACTGAAATAAGTTTTTAAACTCGCGCGCTACAGTATCCCAAAGTGAGGTCCCTTTTAAGACAAACGTTGACCGAAGCTAGTCAAATCGCATATCAAAGTGAAGCGCTCGAGCTCCTGAGCACGAATCCGACAACAAAAAGTTTTAAAAGTTTAAACAGAGAGCTACAGTAACCAAAACGCGTCGAAAACTGGAAACGACACGCTTGCTTCGGGCTTAATAACTCGCTTGTCTGACGTCGCTGGGTTGAGTTCGACACATCGACGGGTAGCCCTCGGACTACTCTCGCGAACTGTGACGTCGAAATAATAACAAGTTTTAAAAATTGCGCGCTACAGTATCCCGAAGTAATGTCCGCGAAAAGTCAAAACTTCATCGAACCTACTCGAATCGCATATCAAAATGAAGCGCTCGACCTCCTGAGCAAGAATCCGACAACAAAAAGTTTCTAAAGGTCAATGAGAGGGCAACAGTAAACAAAACGCGATGAAAACTGCAGATTTTGGTTTGTTATATCTTGGCACTCGTGCGTTGCAGAGCGGCGGTCTTGACATCGCTGAAGAGCTCACTGCAAGCCAACATCAAATCATGTTCACAATTAACCTGTAGTTTTGCGTTAGATTCCAGTGTCTTTTTTTAAATTTAGTCTGAAAAGATGATTCTCTTGGTGTAAAGAATTAAACCCGAGCGATACCAATGTTGCGTAGCAAGACCACTCCAAAAAGTGTAGTCGCGAGGAGAGTCAAAGACGCTGCACGAAACCGGAAAGAGCCTTGCTACAATCTCAGAAAAATTCAAAGCTCAAAACCACTCCGCTTTTTAAAAGAGACTTGTTGTTGGATGTGACGTTTTCACACAGGTAGGAAACATCAAATAAACGGCGTCGTATCATGCCGATAACATATAGCGAACGCGGCGATATCACTGAGCTTCAGATCAGCTGTACAGATAACCGTATCGTGGGGATAGGTGCACTTGGCATTAAGGTACACATTCTCAAGACACTTTCTCCAGATGCGGCTAACGATGTGTACAATGTTAACTATACTGTTCACCAAAATTTGACAGACACGAAGTATAGGTTGAACTTTTTACACACACAGCTTGTTCGCCCCCCCCCCCCCCAGGGCGGCGAGTATATATACGGACGCTAATGTCTGTTTGTGTGTGTGTCCGTGTGTCCGTGTGTCCGGAACAACTAAACATGACGGTTAGTGCCACCCGATGGAGTCGAATGCGCTGAGCAACGCGCCGTTGTCCGTTTCTGTTGCTAATTTCGCTATTTCGAGATATTTACAATTAAAATACGAAAATGTCAAAAATGGCACTTTTATTTACAACTCGTATCGAGAAAGTTTTGGCTGAAATGGAAAGGGCATAAGACGCGATGAATTTGTGAGATAGTTTCCGATTTTGGAATTCACGAAATTAGGGATATTTTCAAGGTTTTTGTCAAAATTCCCAAATTTCGACAAATTCAAACAGCTTAAATTTCAAAACTTCTTTGCACGGGTGCATCGAGCATAGTCTGCCAAGTATCTAGCGAATAGTTTCAGCTAATATAATTAACGGAATTTAGATATTTTTAAGGATTTTGTCAAAACAAACAGCTTAAATTTCAAAAATTCTTTTCACGGATGTGTCGAGCATAGTCTGTCAAGTATTTATCAAATAGTTTCAGATTTTATAATTAACGAAATTAGGGGTATTTTCAAGGTTTTTGTCAAAATTCTCAAATTTTGAAGAATTCAAACAGCTTAAATTTCAAGACTTCTTTTCACGGATGTATCGAGCATAGTCTGTCAAGCATTTAGCAAATCGTTTCAGCGAATATAATTAACGAAATTTAGGATATTTTTAAGGAATTTGTTAAAATCCACAAATTTCGACTATTTCAAACAGCTTAAATTTCAAAATTTCTTTTCACGGATGTGTCGAGCATAGTCTGCCAAGTATTTATCAAATAGTTTCAGATTTTATAATTAACGAAATTAGGGATATTTTCAAGGGTATTGTCAAAATTCCCAAATGTTAACAATACCAAACGGCTTAAATTTTTTACATGGTTATGTCGGGCATAGGCTGCCAAGTATTTGGCAACTCGTTCTAGATTTTATAATTAACGAAGTTTGAGATATTTTCACGGTTTTTGTCAAAATTCCCAAATTACGACAATTTCAAAGAGCTTAAATTTCACAATTTTTTGCGTTGATGCATTGGGCACAGTCTGTCAAGTGTTTAGCAAACAGTTTCTGCTTATACTCCACAAAAAAGTGTGGAGTATATAGCGTTTGTGCGCGAAACGCAGAAAATTACAGTCAACGGCGTTCGCGCGTGAAGCGGCCGATTTGCAAACGGTCTTTTGCGTTGTGTAGGCCTAGTGGGTGGGCAACCTGCACGACATATGGGGTCACGCTCCGGGACCCCGTTGGCGGGAAATTCAAAACTTATTTTTTCAAAGTACTGAAAAATGGGTTGGGCAAGGTAGAACTCGAAAAAGTTGCATATAATGGTATATACTATCTTTTGACATGTTGTAGTACTCGATAGGGCCGAGGGTGCAAAAAAAGAATTAGATCGCTGCGGGACCCATTTTGGCGCCAAATTTGAAAAATTCGCGATTTTTGGCCCCGGGTCGACTTTGACGGGCTGCTGTGCGAGCTAGGTAGCAGCTAGAGCGGCGAGACCACTCTTGGTGCTCCTTCCCAGATGTCCTCTATCGAATGAGCCATGAACGGAGAAAATCGGGCGAAACACAAAAAACTTTCTTACACTGCGACTTTTTCGACTCTGGGGTCGAAAATTGCGATTTTCGCGTTTCGGCGTCTGTAGCGCTCGAATGCGTTGCCGAATCGTTCCAAAAGAGGTTTCAAACGATTCTGCGCTTAAATCTGGCCCAGAAAAGTATTTTTGAAAAATTTGCAGAGCTACAGTATCCCTGCCACGTCGGTTTGAATTTTGGGCGTCGTGTTGACTTTGCCAATATTATGCTCGATTTCGGGGTTTTCGGGGGCGCTGATTACGAATTTGGCATCCGTTCAGTGTATAGATGATGTTTGAACGTACCTACGACGAATTTGTATGTTACCGTACCCCAAGTACAGAATTCCAGTTCCCGGAGTTCATAGGAAACTAGGGGTGTTGTATGTCGAATCTGGGGTATTCTGGGATGTAGATCACGAATTCAGCCTTGCTTGTTGCTTATGCGATTAGAGGTGCCAGGAGGCCACAGCAGATGAGTCACCGTGCGTAGGAGTTCAAATTTGTGGAGTATACTGCGTCCCCCGGACGACTTGCCTGGTTTTATAACTAAAGAATTTGGGTATATTTTAAGGTTTTTTCGCCCGGCCTCAGCCGGGCGAACCCCTACGAGAGCTTATCGTCCGTGCGTTCGTGCGTCCGTTCGTCCGTCACGCTCTCATATCTCGGCGTTGGAACGTTGTAGGAAGGAGATCTTGGGCTTTATGGATAGGTCTCGACTTACTGGTAATGTCGCTAAGAGACTTCGAAATTCAAACGTTTGAATTACGCGCGCTACAGTAACCCGAAGGTCAAAACGGAATACTGCTCTAACTTGGTCGTCTTACGTCGTAGAGCGGCGTGCGGCAGGTCAACTAAAAGGTCTCGGCGTGCGCTTTCGTTTAGCGTTAAAAGTTTTCTTAATTACGCAAACACGCAACACGAAAAGCGACATTATCGCGTTTTTAACGCAGAAATCGCTCTAACTCGCTCAGCGTGCGTCGTACGGAGACGATCTTGGGTTGGTTGGATAGCTCTCGACTCACTGATCATTTGTTCTTCTATTGGTTGAAACTCAAAAGTTTGAATTTCGGGAGCTACAGTAACCCAAAGGTTCAAAACGCAAACCTTATCTAACTCTCTCGTCTTCCGTCATAGAGAGACGATCTTGAGTTCTTTGAATAGGTTTCGGCGCACTGATAATTCCGTTAAGAGAAGTCGAAATTCAAAAGTTTGAATTGCGCGCGCTACAGTAACATGAAGGTCCAAAACGCAAAACGGCTCTAACACGCTCGTCTTACGTCGTAGAGCGGCGTGCTATAGGTCAACTAAAAGGTCTCGACGTGCTCTTTCACTTGGCGTGAAAATTTTGTTAATTACGCAAACACGCACCACGAAAAGCGACATTCTCGCGCTTTTAGCGTAGAAATCGCTCTAACTCGCTCAGCGTGCGTCGTATAGAGACGATCTTGAGTTGCTGGATAGCTCTTGACTCACTGATCAGTTGTTCTTCTATTGGTCGAAACTCAAAAGTTTGAATATCGCGAGCTACAGTAACCCAAAAGTTCAAAACGCAAAACTTCTCTAACTCGCTCGTCTTACGTTGTAGAGCGGCATTCGTTCGACCGTTTGAAAGCTTACGTTGAGGCAGTTGTTGAACGGTCATTCCTAAAGAAATAGTTTTGTTTTTTAAACCCTTGTCTTACGAACAACTTTGTCTGCTAAAAAAATTAATCCCGGGCGATCCCAATGTTGCCTTGCAACAACTGCTCAGAAATGCGTGTGTCTTGCTCAAAAAATTAATCCCGGGCGATCCCAATGTTGCCCTGCAAGAACCGCTCAGAAAGCAGCGTGTCAGAAGTAGCGCATGAATAGTGGACTCCGGGCGGGCGCGCGTCATATCGGAAAGGCTTCGAAATACTTTACAAAAGTATCCACTCTTTTACTCTTCCACTTTAAAATACTCACAAACCACTCTGTATTAATAAAACAACTCAACTTTTTTAAAACAGCTTGTTGTCAAATTGCATAATTTCGACAATTGTAAGCAGCTTAAGTTTCAAAATATCTTTGTGTGGATGCATCTTGCCCAACGCCCAAAAGGATAGGGCGTCGTCCCATTTATACCCTTTTCAATAGGGCGTCGTCCCATTTATACCCTTTTCAATCGGGCGTCGTCCCATTTATACCCTTTTCAATAGGGCGTCGTCCCATTTAGACGCTTCTATTGCACTGTGTGCCTGCGGCGAATTTCTCTGATCCATTTATGGATCAGTTGCCACAATTATAAGCGCAAAGTGTGCCTGCGGCGAATCTTCTGATCCATTTGTGGATCAGGTATCACGAACAAATCCAAGACCAATTGCGGCGATACCCCACCAGATTGTCGACTAAATGTCTAGCGGCACTTCACTGTCCAGTGCACATTATCGCGCACACGCTCTCAAGTTTACACTGATGCCAACGTGGTGCCACAGTTTTTACACAAAGCTTGTTTGTCTACGTGCAGTGTATCTGGCCCGTGCGAACGTGTAGTGGAAGTTTTAGAGAGCAGGCCTGTGCTGCAGTTATGACAGAAAGAAACTCAAAACAAACGGGTGATGACTTGTGCAGGTATCAGTGGCATACCGTACATCCTCTAAGAGGCGTCCCAACTCGAATAAGCATCAACTCCAATAAGCGCCCCGGTTCTAACCCTCCCTTCTTCATCCCTACTTTGGGTAGGCTTCCCTCCCATAGGCAGGGATGAACCCACAGGGGGACCAGATAATAAGGTCCCCCCGTGCGCCGACACGGGGCACCTATAGGCGTTACCCCCGTGCTAGCGCTAACCGCATTAGGCCCCGATACAGACGTGCTATACCATCAGGCTATACGGCCGGCTTGAGCGCCTTTCTAATTCGCCGTACATAAATGGATGTGCTGTGGCTCGACTTCTGACGAAGTACTTCTATGTGGAGTTCCACTAATTTACGCATCAGAAAACAGCATTCTGCCCCATACCGTACTTGGCCAGGACGGCGATGTTATTTCTAAGACGTGTTCTTTCAAATCATGCAGGATTTTCTTATGAAACTAGGCTTTGCTTAGGCTCGCCCTGCGCCCACGGTCCACAAGAGTCAGTCGGCGTCGCAGTCTGGCGGGTCGATGCTTAGGCTTAGCGCGACCGGTGACCGACTTCAGGGCGCGCGGAGCGCGCCCTGAAGTTGGTGGTCGCGCTAAGCCTCTGTTGGAGCCCCGCCTGGCGCGCCGCCGACCGAGTTTTAGTGCAAACTGTAAGTGGAGTGAACACTCCTCCATCTACTTCACCTCCTGCTCAGGCCGGCTGAGCCCCTTCCCTGCTAGCGCTTGCGGCGACACAAATCCCCCCCCCCCCCCCACCCCTCTTCTCCGCTGCCGCCCTCTCCACTTTGAAATCGCCACACATACTGTACTTGTACTGGGGGAGTAAAACTACAGAATAGGTGGCCCTTTCAAACGCCATTATCGGCCGCCGAGTTGCCTTCTCACTGCGCTCTTTGAAATCGCCACACATACTGTACTTGTACTGGGGGGAGTAAAACTACAGAATAGGTGGCCCTTTCAAACGCCATTATCGGCCGCCGAGTTGCCTTCTCACTGCGCTTTGAATCGCCACACATACTGTACTTGTACTGGGGGGAGGGGGTAAACCTTCAGTATAGGTGGCCCTTTCAAACGCCATTATCGGCCGCCGCGTTGCCTTCTCACTGCGCTCTTTGAAATCGCCACACATACTGTACTTGTACTGGGGGGAGTAAAACTACAGAATAGGTGGCCCTTTCAAACGCCATTATCGGCCGCCGCGTTGCCTTCTCACTGCGCTCTTTGAAATCGCCACACATACTGTACTTGTACTGGGGGGAGTAAACCTATAGAATAAGTGACTATTTCAAACCATACTTTTCCGCGATAAAACACTAAGTGTAGTGCAAGGATTTGAACCAACGACCTCGCGTGCAGTAACGTACACTTCCTTCTACCATCCACGTCTGCATACATCTCGTCAGTCAACACTTCTCTCTGGTGCGCCATTTAGCTATTACCACCCTCCGCTTTGAAAAGGCCACTCATTCAGGAGTCATACCAGCGCCCCCTCATAGAGGAAAGGTTGAGAAAACCAGGCGCCCCCCCCCCTCCAATAACCACTACCATACGTGCTCTGAGACATA
>JASAMZ010003298.1:0-59263 GCA_030248115.1 Linhomoeus sp. GSCO2_2
AGCTGACCTGGTCGTCGCGTTCGGTGGCCTTGTCAGCACACAGGTTAGTGGATTACGGTATCCTGGGTGGTCGTAGGGGTTAGTAGCAGGAAGTACTAAGGACCGGGCTTGGCCGCCAACTTGGCCTCCTACAGTGTTTGCGCAATTAACAAATTTTTTACGTCAATTGAAAGAGCAGGTCGAGACCTTTTAGTTGACCTATCGCACGCCGCTCTACGACGTAAGACGAGCGTGTTAGAGCCGTTTTGCGTTTTGGACCTTCAGGTTACTGTAGCACGCGCAATTCAAACTTTTGAATTTCGACTTCTCTTAACGGAATTATCAGTGTGCCGAAACCTAGGTATTCAGCGAACTCAAGATCGTCTCTCTATGACGAAAGACAAGCGAGTTAGATAAGTTTCGCGTTTTGAACCTTTGGGTTACTGTAGCTCCCGAAATTCAAACTTTTGAGTTTCGACCAATAGAAGAACAAATGATCAGTGAGTCGAGAGCTATCCAACCAACCCAAGATCATCTACCTACGACGCACGCTGAGCGAGTTAGAGCGATTTCCGCGTTGAAAACGCGAGAATGTCGCTTTTCGTGTTGCGTGTTTGCGTAATTAAGAAAATTTTTAATGCCAAACGAAAGAACACGTCGAGACCTTTTAGTTGACCTATCGCACGCCGCTCTACGACGTAAGACGAGCGAGTTAGAGCCGTTTTGCGTTTAGACCTTCGGGTTACTGTAGCGCGCGCAATTCAAACTTTTGAATTTCGAAGTCTCTTAGCGACATTCTCAGTGAGTCGAGACCTATCCATAAAGCCCAAGATCGCCTTCCTACGACTTACCAACGCCTAGATATAAGAGCGTGACGGACGGACGGACGTACGTACGTACGTACGCACGCACGAAAAGCTCTCGTAGGGGTTCGCCCGGCTGAGGCCGGGCGAAAAAAAGGCGCACTGCAGACCTCGATGGCGAGAGTGACGGGCTGCGACTTCTCGGGAGCGACCGTCGTCGGATCAGCGGGATCGTACCCTTCGTCTAGTGTATAAGTGGGCTTGAGCACGTAGCCACAGCCGCCGTTGGCCAGGAAGCGCCCACGATTCAGCTGCATGGGTCGGTCTGAAAAATGGCGATCGATCGATCAATGTAAGAGACACTGTCCATCCAGTAATACAATGGCACTTCATTTGCGCCCCCACCGTCCGTCTGGTAGTTGAGAGCGACCATGTGACAGCCGGTGTTCCACATGGGGACGGGGTCGAAGTTGTTGGACAGCAGCCGACTGGCCTGCGGGTAGACGCGCGACAGCTGGCGACGGTTGAAGGCCACCAGGCCTGAAGGATTGGAGCGATTGATCGATTGTCGCACAGAGCGTGACCGCATAAGGAAACGCACCCTTTTCCACCAGGCGGTCGTGCTTAGTCTCGCTGAAGGAGCACATCTCGTAGAAGTTGCCCCGCCAGTCTGCAATCGACAAGTGCGCAACTACCATAGGCTTCATTGTCTCCCCCATCATCCCAACTCACAGTCCCCTCCGTCGAATGGGACGGCCTGGCAGTAGACGACGAGATTGGAGAGCTCCGTGGCGATCTTCAGCGTCTTCTCCTTCGTCTTCATCTGCAGCGCCTGCGACCCAGACGCGCACAAACACTCACATCTCCAGTCTTTCCAATCTGCGCCACAATATGCGAAGCGCCAGCTCTCGTCTATAGTGCCCACCTTGGAGCTGGCCTTGGCGCAGACGTCCTTGAGATGGTTGATCCAGTCGTCCTGCTCCTCTAGGCTGTCGGCCGCTACAGTAGTCTGATTGGGGTCGCCCCAATGGGCGTCTGCGCCCCGAATGGTGAAGGCGTGGGGCCGGTCGGTCTCGCAGCGCTCTGCAACCCAGACGCGATTACGGTAGTGTCCGATATCTTCTTGAGAAGTCGAGGGAGAGAGGCATACCGACGACGCAGCCGGCCAACTCGACGGTGGAGTACTCTTGGAGCAGCTCGCTCTGAAGAGACAAGAGTTGTTGACTATTTAGACAACCAGTACCGTAAATCGCCAAGTAGATGGTGGTGGGTACATAAAGAGCACACAAGCAGGCAGACATGACGCACCGTGGTGATGGCCTCTGTCTTGTCGACCTCGATCACGTGACTAACCGGGAACCAGCCCACCTGACTCTGGTACTTCCCCCGCCACCTGAGAGCGAATCGTTAGGATACGGTTCGCTAAACCGTGAAAAAAAGACGACAGACGCAACACCGACATGAGTCCGTCGTCCTTCTTGGTGACGGTGATGATGGCGTTGGCGGGGAAGCTCAGCTCCCCAGCCTCCTTGGAGCGGTAGGCGCAGCGGGCGCGCACTACCACCTCCTGAGATGGAGAAGGTGGGCGGTTACACGACGTTGCTGCCGCTCTCAGCTGTGCATTGGCTCATGATTTTTGGAGCTACACTGCTGACAACCCCGTGTGTGACAGTTGGGCGCGTATGCAACTGGTACACGTTCCTTCCTTCCCCACCTGGTCGAGATTGTTGAGATCCATGTAGGTGCCTTCTGGGGTGTATGTGAGATCGCCCCTGTTGACGTACTCGTCCAGCAGCTCCTGACTGATGGCCGTCTTCAGACAGATGCCTGCAGCAGTGGACGCAGAATTGATTACCGATTCCTGGGCGAACACGTACAAAGCGCGACAGGATATGATTGCATTGAAAATCACTGCATTGCAAGTTGAACTGCAGAAGACATTCATGCACAGTGCATAGAGCAACACCGGCGCGTAAACTGGGGACATAAACACAGGCACGGATCTAGGATTCTTCTGTAGGGGGGGGGCCCAAATGTATACACTTTTAGAAATTCTCTTAATTAGCGCCGCAGGCGAAAATTTTGCCGTTTCTAAGCGCCGCAGGCGAAAATTTTGCCATTTCTAAGCGCCGCAGGCGAAAATTTTGCCATTTCTAAGCGCCGCAGGCGAAAATTTTTACGTTTGTGGGCCTTTACTTCCAATTTTCAAGGGCCCGCCCAGTACTACAGTCCGGGCTCTAGGGGGGGCCCGGGCCCCCTGGGACCCCCCCTGGATCCGTGCCTGCATAAACAAGCGCACCTCTGACAAGCTCCCTGGTGGAGTAGAAGTCGACGATCTGGTTCAGCGTCTCGAAGACAGTCTGGTTGACCAGGAAGATGCGGCCCTCGCGCTTGAGACGCATGTGCCACACTTTGCCGTCCACCCTGCAAGAGAGTTACCTGATAGACTGCCGTCCTTACAGTAACCGAGATCGCTACCGCACCGCAGCGAGAGCACGAAGACGGAAGGGTCGGCCGTGCTGTAGCGAAGCAGGAAGGCGCCGTCTTCCCGATAGGCGTTCAGCATCTCCTCCGCCTTCGCCTTGCCGATGTCTCCGGCGAACCAGCTGCAACACCCGTGATACCGCATGCATTCCAAGCGATGGCACAATTCGACTATATTGTCACTGTCACGCACGGCTGTCCCAGGTGGGGCTGCGGCTGTGGGCAGGCCGTCAGTAGGCAGATCTTGAAGCGTGGGGTGTTGAGCGCGTGTCGGGTGTAGAAGGAGATCAGCTCGTAGAGAGTGTCCATCTGCTTGGTGTCGACGAAGAAGTAACGCTTCTCGCCCTCCACCATGCGCGTCTTGATGCGGCAGTGGTGGACGTCGCCGTTCTTGCTGCAAGCGACAGAGTAGAGCGCACAGTTCAGTTGGCTCGACGGCGCTTTCATGAACCCTACTAAGTGAGGCAGAGACGGTTGGAGCGCCAAGTCGCGATGCAGTCGTCATCATATTCACACATCGACTGCTGGCCCTATTCTACCTACAGTATTTGACATTTGTTAATTCTAATTCCAAACACCTCGAAATTGTGGTTAATCAAAACTGTAAAAGTATGTCACAAATTCTTGTTGACATCCTAAGAAAGCTTCTGGAACTGCTCACAAGAATGAGAGTGAGAAGTCGCCGATGAAGGTGGTCGACTCGCGCACGAGAAAGAGGCCGTCGCCCAGCTGCCTGGCGTGCTCCTTGAGTCGGTCGACCGCCTGCTCCCTGCCGATCTTCCCGTGGAACCACTCCTCCGTCACGTGCATCTCCTCGGGACGGACGCCGAATCCGAATGCGCCACTGGCGCCCAGTCCGCCGCTGAGCGCGCTGGAGGCGTCGTCGTCTTCCGGCCCATTCAATGAGAGGTTGGCCAGCGCAGAAGAGTTGTTGAGCTCCTCCTCGGAGGCGCTGTCGTCCATGTTGGTCAGCATGTAGCAGAGCTTCTCGCGAAAGAGAATGAACACGTGGCGCGTCCACTCCTGAAGAGATACAGTAGAGAAGAGTGGCACAACGATCGAAGGGAGCGGCGCCACCTTGGTGTGCTGGTCGAATCGATGCAGGACGCCCTTCTTGACGAAGTCGCTCCGACTCAGCAAATCATGGTCTTGCCAGGCTGCAGTAAGAAGCGTCACGATGCTGACTCTATTCAACGAAGCTGTAGTATGCACGACGTACAGTCGTCGAGTGACGCGAAGCTGGCAGAGCCGAAGTGTGACGCTGTCCCGGCGCCTCCGGCAGCAGCGCCGGCGACCAAATCGGGAAGCAGATCCTTCTCCGTTGGCAGCTTCTTGTGCTTGAGAATGATCTTGCGTCGCAGACTGTTGGGCGACGGCAGCTCCTTCTCGTCGCGAGACACGGGCGCCGTCAGCAGCAGCTCGCCTGCAATGGACGGGGTGTTCTCACAGAAGATACTATGCTTCCAATGTGCCAAGTGGACAGTACCACTGCATTGACAGCAACCTATGGTAGTAACCCACCCAGCACATCTTTCAGGTCGGCCGCAAGCGCTCGTTGCGCCGGCAGGGAGCAGTTGTCCTCGATGGACAGAATAACAGGGTATCTGCAACTTATGACCCGTAGAGAAGCGAACGCATGGGGAAGAACGCGGCGTCACTTTTCCCACTCTGATATCTTGAAGGCGTACTCCTTGATGGTGCAGAGGACGTCGCGAAGGGCCAGCTTCCCCGTCAGGGTGTAGCCGTGCCAGATAATCACTTCGGACTCGGCGTAGCCCCACTTGGCCCCGTCCCAGCAGTCCACTGGAAATGAATGCAAGCGCCTACATAATATGTGAGCGAAGTGTAAGCAGCGATCAACGATAGCATTGTTCATTTTTCCCCAACTTCCGCATTTGGCGCTAACCCTAAACAGCTCGTCAGAAGGACTCAGTGCCCTCACATTCGATGCATCTGCAGCCCAGAAGCAGCGCCTTCGCGTAGGCGTCCAGGGAGCTGCCGCTCTTTAGCTGGTCGCCCGTCAGGTAGCTGCAAACACATCGATACTAATCGGCCCTTACCTTTTCAGAGTAGACAAGACAGTATACGCAACGGCCACATACGTGTTGTGCGAGCTGGCGATCCAGTAGTGGGAGAGGGGGCGGTCCATGTCGTGCGTGACCTCGTCGTTGACTCGGTCCCAAATGCCGTTCTCTCGCGAGAACAGATAGTCGACGAACTGAAGGAGGGGCGCCATCAATACCGTTGTCTGCACTATCAAGAAACGGTGTACGGTCAGCGCACCTCGTGGACCGTCAGGTGTGGCTCGTCCACGTCCCTCGTGGCGTCCACCTCGCGCAGATAGCGTCTGAGTAGTCGGCCGACGTCGTCGCGCCTCTCGCCCAGACTGTCCTGCATTGAGGTGTATTCAACTTCTACTCTTGCACGACAGATATTATCGTTTTTTCCTTTCTAACGACATCAGCTAATGATGGCCGACAGTGCACAATCGCCATAGAAAACGCCAAGGCAAAGTCGGGGGCAGACCAAAATTGCCGCACTATCAAAATTGTACGGTACTCGACAGGAGAAAGCGCATACACGGCCGCAAATATCTGCTGCTTCGAAAACTTGAAACAACTGGGAAGACGCGCCTTTTGTTCCTCCTTGAGGAATCTGGAGAACTCGCTCAGAGAGACCGTCTGTCCGTCGTCTGAGAAGGAGCCAAATCTGTCGCTGAACAGCTGAAATTGTACTGATTCTGCGCACACAGTAGACATGGGGGACTAACTGAAAATCAAAATCCATACACAATGGCGATGTATGAGGTTCCTGTAGGCATTCGCGAAAGCTTCAAAAGTCATCTGATCCTGAAATCGTAGGGATTCATCTAGGTATCTATGTCGCCCGAAAGACAGCTAGCAGCAAGCAACTACGCACCACGATATGTTCCTGGAGAGTCTTGGAATTGATTTTGAATTGCAGTCGCGTTTGTACAAAGGGTTTCATGTGCTTCACAGCCACCCTGGAAGAGCGTAGTATTTGCCACATTTGATTCGACTCAGGCAAGTGAAACAGTGCTCAATTTTATAAATTCGGGCGCTTACGTTTGCGTATTAGGATTGACAATCTCGTAGAAGGCCTTGCGCAGCCAGCGCTCGATGAGAATGGGATGCGCCGCCCGACGGCACTCTTCCATGAGAATGTGAGCGCCGTTGATCCACGTCCGGCAGGAGTCGGGCGTGTCGACTGCAAGTGGAAGAGAGAATGGGATGCAGAGAAGCGCCCGGTCTGCGAAGCAGCCATTCTACTGATCTCTACTGTTGCCAAGGCTTCACAGATAGGCATCGATCGCGTACTAACGAAGGATCAGGCCACACTGATCAAGCGTTCTTTACGAACAAGGACATTGAAAATGCGGTTTGCGTTGCGCTTCCACCGGACTCACAGAGGACGATCCAGCAGTTGAGAATGAAGGAGGTGCCGTAGTAGAAGAGCAGAATCTTGGAGGCGTCGAACTGGGCGATCTCCTTGTCGCGTCTCCATTTGTCGGACACCTTGACGAAGTTGATCTTGTAGTCCAGCGTCTGCACGTCGCGCACCAGGCGGAAGTCGACTGCGAAGAAGTGCAACGCGTACTATACGCACACAGGAACGGAACGAAGGAATGGCACAGGCAAACCCACTGGAGAGGGGCTTGCCGCCGACCACTTTGGGCGCGCTGGTGTTCGCAGCGGTAGCAGCAGTGTCGCCGCTGCCTCTGGCGCTAGTGGAAGCCGCTGGGTTGTTGGGCGCCTCCTGGTGCTTCCAGAGCTGCATCTGTCTTGTCTCGCGGTTGAGACAGAGTCGGCGGTAGCAGGGCTCCCAGCGCTTGCCCAGGGCCAGCTTGCAGACTTTGTGGCCCTTCTCCATGCTGCTCAGGGTGCTCTCGGGCTCCACGCTGGAGAATGTCGTAGCGTCTATCGGCCCCAACTGAACGCCGGCCGTGACGCAGCGAAGGCCGGTGCCAGGCGTCGCCGGCGGCGCCAAGGCCGACGTCGAGGCGCTGCTCGTGTGTCGGTGGCGCGGGGAGCTGTAGGGGCTTCCCGCCGCTCCTCCACTGCGATTGCTGTGCACCGACATGCTCCGCCGACTGGAATCGTCCACGGCCAAGGGCCTTGTCCGCTCCCAAGAGAACGTGGCTTGGTGTTCGCCGACTAATTCTCGATTGTCACTCAACGCCGGCTAAAAAGCGAGAGCAATTGTTCGTTGTTCTGGCAAGTTGGCAACCGTTTATAGTGAAACAGAGCCGAAGAAATTCCGTCTAAAGGTGCTGACACTGCCAGGAACTAAGCAACTAAGCCGGTGAGAAGGAAGCGGATTATTATCCGGGACAGCAACAGCAGCGAAGCGAAGCGACCGACCGCATCGACATGTAACGAGGCAAGTGAAGCAGAGCGCGCCAGAACCGTTCACACGGCGCAAATCACGCAGACACAGACAAAACAACCGAACGCGCTCTTCTCGCGCTGAGTGCACGGACGGGCTCCACACATACCACACGCAGTGCAGCAGCGAACAGCGAATGAAGTCGGACAAGACAAGGCCGCATCGCCTGCACTCTGTTATGTGCGAAGCTTTTGAAAGGCCCCCCTACAGTACGCTGTCCTTTGATTCAGGGATTTCTGTGTCAAAGTCTTTCAGGTGTCATGTCATCCAGGCATCCAGGCAAAAGGAGATCGTTTGTGACGAACACGGAACGACCGTCTGAATTCCGTAGACAGCGTCTGTGGTCTGCAGGTGTGCGTAATCATGGAACCAGACCGCACGCAGTGCCGCATTTCCGACACAGGGACCATCAGTCAAACAAAGTTCGAAGCAGACCTTGACGTCTTGATCAAAGTTAGTGGAACGTTAGAACTAGAATCCGCCACCGACTTTGTCTGGACTTTAGAACAGGTGACCTGTGCTGCTATTGTACGCGTTATATGAATTGCATTAGTGCACAAAGGGAGTTAGACACCTTTCAGAGTCGCCCATTTGTTTACGGTCGTCACAAGACGTTCTTCAAGGGGAAGAACGGGGCGCCCATTTCCGCCCAGTATCACATCCTGTACAGCGACGCATTCAACGTGCCCGTGTTGTGGTTCAATTTTTGGCAATCGGGTGAGCACTTGCTGGCCAGAATTCACCGTGTCGTAGTCGTTGCTGCGAGGTGCTGTTTGCAGATGGGCGCCTTGTTCCACTCCACGACGTGTGGGAAGACATGGTGGGGGACCACGTGGCCGACAGCATCCGTGCCGCTCCGTGGAAGGCGATCACTCAGGCGGAGCACCCTGTCTTGAGCGCTCCCTGGTACCACATCCACCCCTGCGGCACCGCCGACGTGATGGCCAAGAAGTGCGCTCCCGCCTCCAAGAACAGTGACACGAGGTCTGGTAGCGCAGCGCGCGCCGTCTTTTCGTTGCACGCGCTTCGTCAACTGCAGTAGAAGCAGTCGAAGGATCGGCCTGCCTTCAGCAACTACGTCATTCGCTGGTTGAGCGTCTTTGGACCAGTGGCCAGACTATCGGTACCGAACCAACTGGCCAAATGGGTCGACCAATCAACCACGGATCATTAGTGTATACCAGAACCGATCCCCAGTGGTTGCTGCCACTGAACGGTTTCGCCTGACTGTTCTCAGCAGCTCATCTTCGCGTCAGCTCCTGTGGGAACTCCAGCGAGCTCTGACAACTGGGACGCATAACCGAGAAACGGATAGTCAGCAGAAGACTTGTCCTCAAGAATATTGGGCCGTTGGGAGCTCTGATAATGGGATCTTACGAAGCGATTGGATACTGTAGGTAGTCTGAGGGTGTCTACACGGCGTCCCGTTGTCTGACTGACTGAGAAACTGACTGACACTAGACGTGTATACCATGTACCACCATGCCTAAGCCATGCGCCATTAGACATGTTTAGCTGCAATTCGCATGCGTCGCAAGACCAAACCAAGTTTGTAGCGAGCGAAGCGCGATGGCCCATCTAACCGAGCGAACACCCACTTGCTGAGGTTGACTTGAGGGCGGTGCACTAGTCGAAGTGTCTCAGACAAACAGCTGTGTCGACTTGCGTCAGCGTTGGCGCCTCGCTTCGGCGAATAGACCGGTCTCTGGTTTCTCCTTTTCGAGGGGAACGGACATGTGGGCGAATGGCGTCTCCAGTCTTTGATCGATTACGTAAGCCGTGGGAAGGAAGACAAACGCCAGAATAGCAAGGATTCCAGCGAGCGCTCACTTGGCGCACTGTGAGTGCGCGATTCGCCGACGACGAGTGTGAATTATTCAACCTGTTGCCGCCCACCTGCTTTCTTCACGCCTCTCGGATTTCCCCCCGACTGATTAGCTCCAACCTCGCCCTGAGAATAGCTTCTTCCACCCTGTTCATTGACCAGCCTTTGCTTTGCGGACGAGCGGCGACACGGCTCTCGTAGCATGCCATACCGTACGCGCGCGGCCATCTCCAGTCTGACCGACCACCTGCGCGAGTCGAAGCTGGAGGAGTTCCGAAAGAAGTTCCGTCGGTCTGGAAGCCTGGGCCTCGCCTTCGTCCCTGAAGAAGAGCTGCCCAAAATCAAAGTGGGGTGTTGCATAGTGATGACTATGAGTGACGATGTCAGTGTACGTAGGTACCTAGGCCTCGCTCGCCGCGTCTCTGCGACGACTTTCAGGAGCACTGGTCGCAACTGGAGCCGAAGCTTGGCAAGCCGCTGCTAACGATGGTGATCACGACGACCAGCAAGAGCGACAATCTGAGCACCATTATCAAGGGTCTCAAAGTACGAAACTTTCCACGCCGCCGATATTCGGACACACGGCGCATTGACACATCTTTACAATAGTATCGGAACCAGAATTGTCTGCAATACGCAGTTATGTATGTACTTCTCGAATCTACCAGCACGCAGGTGGACCAGAAGTTCCCCAGGGTGGTGCGGTATCACAGAGGTATAGGCCGATTGCCGAAATCGTCCAATGCGTTGACTGCTATCGCTCACTACCTCTGTGTGGCGGCACTGGCAGACGGCAGACGGTCAGCGCTTTCTTCAGGAACCGGTGCGAATTCAGCACATCGAGTCGAGACGACCTCGCGGGGCCGAGAACGGCGACAAGCTGGAAATACTGTTGACCGTGGAGCTGGGAGAAGGTCTCAGCCCGGACGGCGTCATTGACCACATGAAAACCTTTGGTTGGAAGACGGTTACTGTAACGGCTTGCGTTTGAATTACCACATCCAGGGTTTCAGGCATGAACGTAGAAGAGATCGCCTGTACCGTACCGCCGGCCGTGCGCATGCCTGAGGACGAAGTCTTCGTTGATGCAGGAGACGATGGTGCGCTTGAATTTTGGATGCATATGGGTGGGCAGATTCTGTAGCGACTTTTTTAGAAGCGGTGGTGAGCGCGCCCTGGTTTCCCAGAACCATCTTCGACCTGGACAAGGCGAGCAAGCGCGTCCTCATGTACGGCTCTGAGCTGGACGCCGACCACCCTGTAGTGTCAAGTTTACACAGAAGCGTCCTGTCTGCTAAACGTAGACCTGATCTTAACTTCAGAGCACTTCAGGGCTTCAAGGACGCCGAGTACCGGAAGAGGCGAATGATGTTCGCCGAAGTCGCTCTCGCTTACAAACAGTAGGCCACTTCTCGTATTTGAAAGCTCAACAACATGGTATGTGTTCCTACAAGCCATGCGCTCCATTATCAGAGGCGAGCCGATACCGTTCGTGGAGTACACAGCCTCCGAGATCGACACCTGGGGGCGCATCTATCGGGAGCTGCGCCTGCTTCACCAACGGCACGCGTGTCGCGAGTACCTGGACAACTTCGCGCTGATGGAGAAGTACTGCGGCTACGCCGAGAACTCCATTCCACAACTGGAGGACGTCAGCCGCTTTCTCAAAGGTGTTTGGCTGGCTACCGATCACACTTATGACGATACTGGGTGGGTTGCTTGCGCAAGTGAGGTCTGCTGCAGCGAAGACGGGTTTTCGCGTCCGGCCGGTGGCGGGCTACCTGAGCAGCCGCGACTTCCTGGCTGGCTTGGCCTTCCGCGTCTTCAACTGCACCCAGTACTTGCGACATCCCAGCGACCCCTTCTACTCGCCCGAGCCGTCAGTTTCCGTTTCCCCAATTGTTGCACTTTGGCACAGCGGTTGTTGAATTATCAACCTCAATAATGGTACCTACAACGGCGTCTCCAGAGACTGCGTTCACGAGCTGATGGGACACGTTCCACTGCTGGCCGACCCCGACTTCGCCCAGTTCTCGCAGGATATCGGCCTGGCTTCGCTGGGCGCCGGGGAGGAGGACCTGCAGAAGCTGGCCTGCGTCAGTGGGACTTGACAGCTTTCACTTTTGGCGAGTATATCTGGAAGACGACTTTGCAGCTCTACTTCTTCTCAATTGAGTTTGGGCTGTGTCGCCAGGCGAACGACATGAAGGTCTACGGCGCGGGACTGCTGTCGTCGGCCGCTGAGCTGAAGGTGATCGTCGCTGCCGCATGTAGAAGTACATTTGAATGATGCAAACTCAATTCTCGGTCGGCGTCCCTATCCTCTCCTCTTGTTGCTCACACACAGCACGCGGTGGAGGACCGTCCGGAGATCATACGCTTCGATCCCGAGCGCGTGGTGGCGCAGCCCTACTTCGTGACCACCTTCCAGCAGGCCTACTTCTACACGGACAACTTCGACGAGGCGCTGCAGAAGCTGAGGTGCCTGGGCGATACTCTTCTGACTGCGCTACGCCTCACTTGTAGTCATTTGCAGGATGTACACTAGCGACATGCGTCGGCCTTTCGTGGTGCGCTACAACGCCTACACGGAGAGCGTGGAGATTCTCAATAACAAGCGTTCTCTCACCCTGGCCGTCAACAGTCTCCGCTCGGACGTCAACCTAATGGCCCAAGCGCTTCACAAGGTCCTTTAGAACGCCTCTCTCACTCATACCCGTGATCTCGAGCGAAGAAGAAGCGCTCTGTATATGTACCATTTCAGTTTCCATCACTTCTGACTCCTTTGCTTTGTGAATGTGATCGTCGACCTTTGTCGGAAACATTTTATGTCCTACTTACCTGTGGCATGGCTACATATCTTCACTGTCCATGTCCATGTTGACTACGGATAAAGCGGCGCTCTGCGCATGTTGCTGCGGTCGACGTTTGCATTGTCGAACCTCTGTCGAGTACTCTGACGAGCATTCAGTATGGCACACATCCATTTTCAGTGCCTGAGATCCGTATACGTATGCTACATATGGGAAGGGACCGATCATAGTGTTCAAGCGTTCGCCATCAATGGAGGACTGTTCACTTCCCTGCGCTGACGCCAGTCGTATTGCCTGCGCTGGAGAGGGCCGCTGCCTGACACCACGTCACTCCCGCTCTGCTGACTTCGTTTGGCGGTGCTCGAAGGCGGTCGTGGTCGTCCGCTACCATCTGGGACGCAACAGCGCTTGCACAACCCGCCACACAACGGCAGGGTAGCGAATGCAGTCCGGACCTTCCGATGACGAACCTAAGCAGACGTTCCTGCAGGAGTAATTATTCTCAAAGCGCGATGTGACTTCTCACCATGAGCAGGAAGAAGTTCATGACGCCGTTGAGCTTGTAGAAGGCGAAGAAGAGCATCATGGCGTTGCCGTGGAAGAGGTCGGTCGCGCCGCCCGCCACGTCCGACTGCTGTCGCGTCCCGCCGTAGAGGCTCAGGAGAGTGTAGACGCAAACGCAGCGAGGCACAACGTCGAAGAGGAAGGTGAACAGGCTCGAGTAGGCGAACGTGTTGGTCAGACGGCGCTGGTGCAGCAGAGGAGCCACCCCAGAAGTCAACGTCTGTATCAGTGATAAGTCTAGTGCAACTCTCTGCTTGGTACATATAAGTCAAATTGCAAAATATACACTCCAATATTGGGCAGCCATATGTACCTACATGGCGCACATTGTACCTCCAAGTGCCGCAGCCGAATTCGAAGAAGTAGAAAGGTGACTGCGTAGAGAACCACACTTGTCAAGTTCACGAAGGCAGAAATGATCAGCATGGCGCGCATCCACCAAGGACAGATGGCGGTCAGATAGCAGACAGCAGGAATCGCCACATCTCTTCGACTGACTGCCTCAAATACGGCTGTCGACGCCATTGCGACACCGGTGAGGTACACTACTCCAATAGTCATCACGGTGAACCGCTTCTAAAATTAGAAATATTGCGACATTCCTTTCGTTGTGGGCTGGCAAGCGCTGCGAATATCGAGTATAGTCGATGCCGCACCGTTCTCGCGTAGTAGGCCAGAGGTCTGTGGACGGCGTAGAATCTGTCGAGAGTGGAATTGAGCATGGCCAGAGGTCCCGTGGCTGCCGCCCACAGCCACAGCAGCGTCATAGGATTGAGGACGCAACTGAGTGGGTCTCCGACGGCGCGCCAGTAGCCACCCGAGAACTGGGAGCGGACGGTGAAGCGTCGGACGGCGTTGCCGGTGGTGCTGGCGCCGTCGAGGGCGTCGACCAGGGCCAGGGCGGCCACCACGAGCATCTCCTTCCGACGACGCAGCCGGCGCTCGCTGCAGACGAGTGAGCAGGTCAGGCCGCTGCTCAGCAGGGCTAGCAGGCCGACAGAGACGTAGACGAGAACGACGGGAAGGCCGAAGTCGATGTCGAAGTGAGAGTTGGCGTCGGTCGTGTCCCACCACGACTTGTTAGCTGTCTCGTAGTCCTTCGACATCTGAGCAGTGGAGGAAGCCTTGAAGTTATGCACCTGTCGCTCTACCAGATGGTCAAGCATGAAGTCGAGTATGTGCGAGATATTACCAATGTGCTGTACGCTACATTATTACAAGCGCGTAAGCGAGACGGCCCATGACATAAGGTCAAAACTGGCGTACTTACTTATCAGTTCAGCTTTGTGCTAACCGGTACTTTCACACAAATGCCGTGGCGAGACGACAATGTATGAGTAGTGGGAGTTTAAACGCGGCTATACAAATGAGCCGACGCAGTAACCGCGACACTAGACAAACGAGAGGCTCAGTCAGACCGCAAGGCGCACGATGCGACCGATTCCTCTTTCTAGTGGGAGAAAGCTTGGTGGGCAAGCGTTGACCTATGCGCTATAGCTGAAGCGATCGTCTAATGGATTTCTTCCCTCCACAAACACTCCGCGTGAAATTGGAATCTCCTTTCCTCTAAGCTGGCAATCTCTGCAAAATCTGCTTCTGTAACCTCTCGCTGGTCCACCCTTGCTCCAATATTCGCTGCATACAGGACTCACCCAGTTTCACCGAAAACTGGGTAAATTTACCTGTACTTACCCAGTTTTGCCGAAAACTGGGTATACTTACCTGTACTTACCCAGTTTCCAAATTTTGGAAATTGCCATCACTAATACAGGGTGATATTTGCTTGGATATTCTTGATGGCTCTAATAAAGGCGCATTAATCACATCTAGACCGGCTGATCCAAAGAGACTCTCCTCTCCCTCTCTCATATGTACCAGTTGTTCGAGCTGTGCCGCCTTTACTTATTTATTTAGCTATATATTATTTATTTATTTATTTATTTATTTATTTAGCTATATATTATTTGTTTATTTATTTATTTATTTATTTATTTATTTATTTATTTATTTATTTATTTATTTATTTGTTTGTTTATTTATTTATTTATTTATTTATTTATTTATTTATTTATTTATTTATTTATTTATTTATTTATTTATTTATTTATTTATTTATTTATTTATTTATTTATTTATTTATTTATTTATTTATTTATTTATTTATTTATGCATTTGATTGTTTATTTAGCTATATATTCAGTTATCTATCATTTATCCATCTATTTATTGATTTATTTATTTATTTGTTTGTCTATTTATTATTAATTAATTGATTATTATTCTTATTTCTATCTGTTTACATTCATTTATTTAAAATTTATTTATTTATTTATTTATTCATACATTTGATTGTTTATTTAGCTATTTATTTAGTTATCTATCATTTATCTATTTATTTATTTGTTTATTTATTTGTTCGTCTATTTATTATTAATTAAATAATTATTATACTTATTTCTGTCTGTTTATATTTATTTATTTAAGTAATTATTCATTTATTTATTTATTCATTCATACATTTGATTGTTTATTTAGCTATTTAGTTAGTTATCTATCATTTTTAAGTTCCTAAGCATATCATTCCTTTTTTTCGCCGCCCCCCAGGGCGGCGAGTATATATGTCACAGGCCATGGCCGTCTTCAGGCCGTGGCCGTCTAGACGGCTTTGGCCTGGTCGATCAGGCCACGGCCGTCTTTTGGAGCAGAAGACGGCCGTGGCCTGATGCGTCAGGCCAGAGCCGTCTAGACGGCCACGGCCTGATGCGCCAGGCCATGGCCGTCTTTTCCTTGCTCTGCTAGTTTCCGACATAGTATATTCCTTCCAATTCAGGCCATGCTTAGGCTCGCCCTGCGCCCACAATGCACAAGAGTCAGTCGGCGTCGCAGTCTGGCGGGTCGAAACTTAGGCTTAACGCGACCGGTGACCGACTTCAGGGCGCGCGGAGCGCGCCCTGAAGTTGGTGGTCGCGCTAAGCCTCAGTTGAGACCCGCCAGGCGCGACGCCGGCCGAGTTTTAGTGCAAACTGCAAGTGGAATAAACACTCCTCCATCTACTTCACCTCCTGCTTAGGCCTGCTGTGCCCCTTCCCTGCAAGCGCTTGTAACAGCTGATACTCTTAAAGACGGCTACGGCCTGGTCCATCAGGCCATGGCCGTCTTTTCGAGCCGAAGACGTCTTTTCGTCTAGACGGCCACGGCCTGATCGACCAGGCCAGAGCCGTCTAGACGGCGATGGCCTGAAGACGGCCATGGCCTGCAACATATATACGGGATCTATTGTCTGTTCGTTCCTCTGTCTGTCTGTCTGTGTGTGTGTGTACGGAACAACTAGACATGACGGTTAGTGCCACCTAATGGAGTCGAATGCGCTGAGTAACGTGCCGATGTCCGTTTCTGTTGCTAATTTCGCTATTTCGAGATATTTACAATTAAAATACAAAAATGCCAAAAATGACACTTTTGTTTACAAACCGTATCTACGAAGTTCTTGCTGAAATGGAAAGGGCATTGTACGCGATGAATTTGTGACATAGTTTCGCATTTTAGAATTCACGAAATTAGGGATATTTTTATGGGTTTTGTCAAAATTCCCAAATTTCGACAAATTCAAACAGCTTAAATTTCAAATCTTCTTTGCACGGATGCATCGAGCATAGTCTGCCAAGTATTTAGCAAATAGTTTCAGCGAATATAATTAACGAAATTAGGAATATTTTCAAGGTTTTTGTCAAAATTCCCAAATTTCGACAATTTCAAACAGCTTAAATTTCAAAACTTCTTTGCACGGATGTATCGAGCATAGTCTGCCAAGTATTTATCAAATAGTTTCAGATTTTATAATTAACAAAATTAGGGATATTTCAAGGGTTTTGTCAAAATTCCCAAACTTCGACAAATTCAAACAGCTTAAATTTCAAAACTTCTTTGCACGGATGTATCGAGCATAGTCTGTCAAGTATTGAGCAAATAGTTTCAGCGAATATAATTAACGAAATTAGGGATATTTTCAAGGGTTTTGTCAATATTCCCAAATTTCGACAAATTCAAACAGCTTAAATTTCAAAACTTCTTTGCACGGATGTATCGAGCATAGTCTGCCAAGTATTTAGCAAATAGCTTCAGCGAATATAATTAACGAAATTAGGAATATTTTCAAGGTTTTTGTCAAAATTCCCAAATTTCGACAATTTCAAACAGCTTAAATTTCAAAACTTCTTTGCACGGATGTATCGAGCATAGTCTGCCAAGTATTTATCAAATAGTTTCAGATTTTATAATTAACAAAATTAGGGATATTTCAAGGTTTTTGTCAAAATTCTCAAATTATGACAATTTCAAACAGCTCAAATTTCACAATGTCTTTGCGTTGATGCATTGGGCATAGTCTGTCAAGTATTTAGCAAATAGTATCTGATTTTATAATTAACGAAATTTGGGATATTTTTTTAAGATTCTCAAATTTCGACAATTCCAAATAGCTTAAATTTCAAAATGTCTTTGCATAGTTGTGTCGGGCATAGTCTGCCAAGTATTTAGCAAATAGTTCTAGATTTAATAATTGACGAATTTAGGTATATTTTCAAGGTTTTTGTCAGAATTTCTTAATTTCGCACTCTCAAGCAGCTTACATTTCAACATATCTTTGTGTGGATGCGTCGAGCACTAAGCCCAAAAGAATAGGGCGTCGTCCCATTTATACCCTTTTCAATAGGGCGTCGTCCCATTTATACCCTTTTCAATAGGGCGTCGTCCCATTTATACCCTTTTCAATAGGGCGTCGTCCCATTTATACCCTTTTCAATAGGGCGTCGTCCCATTTATACCCTTTTCAATAGGGCGTCGTCTCATTTAGACGCTTTTATTGCACTGTGTGCCTGCGGCGAATTTCTCTGATCCATTTATGGATCAGTTGCCACAATTATAAGCGCAAAGTGTGCCTGCGGCGAACCTTCTGATCCATATGTGGATCAGGTACCACGAACAAATAAATCCAAGACCAATTGCGGCGAAACCCCACCAAATTGTCGACTAAATGTCTAGCGGCACTTCACTATCCAGTGCACATTATCGCGCACACGCTCTAAAGTTTACACTGATGCCAACGTGGTGCCACAGTTTTTAGACAAAGCTTGTTTATTATACTCCACAAAAAGTGTGGAGTATATAGCGTTTGTATAAGCGGAAGCAGAAAATTGCAAAGGATGTAGCTCGCGCGCGAAGCGGCCGATTTGCAAACGGTCTTTTGCGTTGCGAATTTTGGTTCTGCGAGTCCATAGGAGGTTAGGGGTGTGGTATGTTGATTCTGGGGTATTCTGAGATGTAGATCACGAATTCGGCATTAGTTTTGCGATTGGGAGTGCCAGGAGGTCACAACAGGAGAGGAGTCACTATGCGTAGGAGTTCAGATTTGTGGAGTATACTGCGTCCCCCGGACGACTTGCCTGGTTTGTCTATTTATTATTAATTAATTATTATACTTATTTCTACCTGTTTATATTTATTTATATAAATAATTATTTATTTATTTATTCATTTATCGATTTAGTTATCAACAACTCCGTGGTACAAGACGCAGACGATCCACCGGGAATTGTCGCAAAGAAAAGCGGTCAAATTACTCAACTGAATTCACTCCAAGGTCGCTCAGTCGGAAAGAGTCACACGGGGTGCTTCTCGTATGCATCAAGAGTGGCTTCCGTTTCAGTGCGTTGCAAGCGTTAGTTGATGCTCCAAACAGGAACTATATGAATGTACACTCAAATGTTGGCCCTTCGCTCATATATCAAAGCCACTAGGATGTTGGTAAAATCCACTAAACGACGCGCTGTTGGAATGCAATAGTGAAGAGACCAATAGTAGCGTCATCATATTCTAGCAGCGACGATTTGAAATTCGACGCGTCTTCTTGATGCACTTATGGTAACCCAGGGGAAATACCACGGACAGTCTATATCGCTGGCTGAAAGTTTTTGCGCAACAATTCTCAATTCTCAAGTAGTGAAATTCCCACGTTCGGTTTGCGCATTGATTTCGGAAAGCGACTGCGTAGTGGAGGTTGAAGATGAGTGGTGTTTGGGGGGGGGGGGGGATGACTCGTCACTATTGTTACCTACGACTGATTTCTATGTCTATGTGGCACTACAGTAAACGTGATATATATGTACGAATGTTGATCGGCTTCAGTCTTATCCGATTCCCCATTGGAAACTGGGTGTGGAGCCGACAGACGGACGAAATGCACAAAGTAATACTCTGAACGGTAGCGAAGACGACGTCTAGCCAAAGTGGTTCCATGAATTCTCTAGCGCTTCGCTACCACGGACGGGCATCAGCCGCCACAATTTGGACAGCACATGCGCACCCAAGACTCAGACAGCGTCAGTCTAACGAACCAGTGGACGCGTGCTGTTCTGGCACCGTAGGTACGTCGCCCAATTCAATTGGCAAAGCCCACGAACCCTTCTTGTTCTCAACGCCTCGACGTCGAGAATCAATGGAAAGGAACGATTCTTACGCTTTGCTTTGGGGTTCGAAGTTTGACTACTTCCGTTCCCAATAGCTCTTGTTGTCAGGATGACTCTTCAGGGGCCGTTCTTTTGCGACCGGCGAAGGAAGGTTGGCGGTACATACATGTGTGCACCGTGTGCGTCGCGGCAGGCATATTGCTGCGGCACTGTTTGTGCGAGCTGCGCCGCCAGCCGAATTGGAGGCCGCTTCCCGCCCTTACCTGCCGTCTCACCGAGCTGCCTATGCATTTGAAGGGGCGCCGCGCCGAGTGCATACGTGCCGTTCGCGTTATTCATCCTTGGCGCCCGTTTCCTATGGTCGCTGCCTCCAGTGTCGGCGCAGTGTGTGGGCATTCGACTACATAGGTACCTGTGCGAGTGTTGCAGTGCGCGCGTGTTTTGGCTGTCGGCTGGCGTAAATCCTTCGGGCCGGCGGATATATTATGACTGTTGAAAAACTCCTGAGGAGACGGATTTACTGGCCGCGGCGCGAAGTAACTCGCCAGCTGTCGTGCAGCCGCGCCTTGCCTAAAAGCCTGTCAACGCTAGCTGAACCGCTAGGGATCAGCTGCTAGGAAGGCTGGCTGTCGTCTGCCAAAAAATTCATACTCGGTTGTTTTTCAGCTACTCGCAAGTTGGAATCTCGGTGTGACCATGTGCCTTTGCTCGACGCATTACTGGGTCCTGTTGGCGACCACCCTGTGCCTCGTTTCCACCATCAGCAATGTGCTCATACTGAACTTCACCATAGTCTACATGATAGACGAGCCTGGCGTGGAAGGCAACGTTTCAGTTGTCAACCCGATAACTCATGTGAGAGCTAGGCGACAAGTCACTATGCCCTCATTGCTCAGAGTGGAACAAGATGGACAAAATATCACCGAAATGATTGATGCTGACATGGGAGCTGGCTCAAGTGCCAACGACACCCTGCGTATCCTTGAGACAACCGAGGAAATTAGTCCTGCGGCGGAGGTCCCAACAACAGTTGAAGCGAGAACTTTCCAGGCAACCAAGCAGACGACCGCGAAGCCGACAACGTTTCGAATGACCACAATATTGGAGCTGACGACGCCGGCTCCCCCTTCCACTTCTCCCTCAGCAGCAGAAGCTGGAACTGTATTTAGAGTCCCCTTGGAAGGCGCCCGCTACAGCTGGTCACGGAAGCAGCAGGGGCTGCTCTTCGCCGTGGTCGCCCTCGGGGCCCTGGTGTCCATGCTGCCCTTCGCCTGGTGCTGCCACAGAAACTTCGCCAGACTCGCCTTCTCCGCCGCCTTGCTTCTGACCGCCCTCTCGACCGCCGCGGCGCCGGCCGCGGCCAAGTGGGGCGGCTTCTACGCCTTCGTCGGCTGCCGCTTCGTCCAGGGACTCGCGTTGGGCTGCTGTCTTCCTCTTCTCGCCTACTTGCTCACGTACTGGTGCTCCCTGAGGGAGCGGCGCTTCTTCCTGGCGGTGCTGGCCAGCTCGGCCCAGCTAGCTCCCGTCCTAAGCATAGTCCTATCCGCCGTCTGCACCAGGCACTGGAGCTGGGAGATGGCCTTCTATGCTCACGCCTGCATATCCCTAGCCTGTCTGCTTGTCTGGCCGCTGGTCTTCCGCAACAAACCTCTCGATCACGCTTGCGTCACTGGGCCGCAACTGAACAGGCTCATGGTTGGCAAGAGCACCTTGAATCGCCGAGATTTGAAGCACCTCCCCTACGGGGAGATTATGTACTCCCCTCAAGTCTGGGCCATCCTCGTTGCCGGATTGGGATACTTCATGGGTGTCCTATGCATACTGCTCTACATGCCAACCGTTCTACACAAGGTGCGTTACAATGTAGTTGGCGCCGACCCACCAGCAGGTTTATACAGGGTTTTTTTTAAAGTGAGGGGTCGGGAGCTCGAATAACTTTGGCCCCGGTGAGCCGCTTTTGATGAAACTTAAAACAGTATAAATTCAATATCTACCATAGCGTGTGTTAAAATTTTACTCAAATCGGGCGTGCGTAGCGCATACGCTAGCGCGTTAACGAAGGCCTATTCTTTTCGGGCCGCTGGAGATGGCCGCCGTCCTGGTGGTGGCACCCTTGCTTACGCTGAACACTGTGACGCTAAATATGCAATCTTTCAACTAAACTGAACAATAATGAAGCAGGTAATGCTAGCCTAACCTCTAATTTTGTCGAAAGATTGCATATTTAGCGTCACAGTGTTCGGCGTAAGCAAGGGCGCCACCACCAGTACGGTGGCCATCTCCAGCGGCCCGAAAAGAATAGGCCTTCGTTAACGCGCTAGCGTAGGCGCTACGCACGCCCGATTTGAGTAAAATTTTAACACACGCTATGGTAGATATTGAATTTATACTGTTTTAAGTTTCATCAAAATCGGCTCGCCGGGGCCAAAGTTATTCGAGCTCCCGACCCCTCACTTTAAAAAACCCCTGTATAAGCCCCTTGTTTCTTCCAGATCCATCAACTGTCGATGACGGATATAGGGGCGACCGCGGCTCTGCCGCCCTTCATCCACCTCTTCACGAAGACGGCCACCGACTACAGCTTCGACCGGACGAAGTGCTGCGACGACACCGCCAAGGTCAAGGTGTACAACACCGTGGGACTGGTCGGCATGGCCGTCTTCCTCTCGCTCGTCGGCGTCTTCGACCAGCCGCAGCAGTCCCACGTCGCCGTCGGCTTCTTCATCTGCGCCGCCGCCGTCGCCGGTTGCGCCTACGGTGGATTCGTCCGAAGTGCTGCCCTGTTGGCAAGACACTTCAGCCCTGTGGTTTTGGCGGCCCTTCAGGTGGGCAACGAATTCATGAGTTTGTTAAGTGCAAAGTTGTTCGATTTGCAACCGGGCGCCAGGAGTTTTTGAAAGGGACACAATTCTAGTTATCATGCAGCAAACACCGGTCAGGTGCAGTCACATCATGTAGTATTGCACTTGTGTATGCTCTATGGTCTACTGCAGTGCGCTTAGATTCGTTGCGTGCTTACCAATTGTGGCGAACCGTTGGGGCACCGTTTGAATTTCAAATAGCGAATGCGCTTCTGATCTAAGCTACAGTAAGCGAGACAATTTGAAAGGGTATGCAACGATGCACCACGGTTTGTTAGACAGTACGCTACAAAAGTATTTGATACACAATGTGTGTGTTTGAGAAAAGGGCACACAATTGTCGTTATCATAGAGCAGAGAGTGGTACAATGTCAGGTGCAGTCATCGTATGCAGGGTATGCACTCGCGTGAGCTCTTCTGCAGAGTGCTTTGAATCGTTGCGTGTTTACCAATTGTGGCGAACCGTTGAGATACATGTTTAAATTTCAAATAGCAATGAACCTCTGATATAAGCTACAGTAAGGGAGTCAATTCGAAATTCAAATGGAACGAAAGACCACGATTTGTATATGTACCTACAGTACGTCGTCGTACCTACCTACCTACCCATGTACGTATATGTCCATATGTATGCGTACATACGCTATGATGTGTACCCATACGTACATAGTATGTACCATTCTGATTGAGAAATGTAGTGTCGAAGCCACGGACTTTCGCACATTCTCTGTTCAGCTGCCCCTATGCCTGGCCCTGTTCCTCTCTCCTATATTTGCGACTGCGCTTACGAAACAGCACACGTCGGGCCAATGGAAACTGGTCTTCTGGGTACACGCCGGCTGTCTCTTGATATCGGCCGTGGTCTTCTTGGTACTGGGCAGCGGCATCCCGGCCCCCTGGACCGGAGAAATGGTCAAGAATGGCGCGGTTCATGGCGAGCACGACGACGAGGACGACCGCATCAGCATCGAGGCCGGCGTCCTCGAGATGAAGGTGATGTATCGGTCGGGGCCCGAGCACGACGACGACGAAGGCAGCGATTGACCAGGCAGCACTTCCAGTTCTGTCGCTTTGGTCACACAACGTCACGGATTCCTTGCTCTGGCATGTTGTTTTGTGATTTCCATTGGCGTTTGTAGTGGGTGCGTTGAAGTTGATGCAATTAACCGCGAGCTTGTGTCCGGCTTGCAATACACGTCGGCACTGCAATTAAGGTACATATTGTTTGTTGTCAGTTCTATGTCGTCTCTGATTTGCACACGTATCTGGCACAGGCATATCTACAGCCTCCACTCCGTTCTTCCTTCTCTTCTAGTTCGGTCGGTGTTGGTATCAGTCTTTTTCGGCAATCGCATAGATCTTGGTTCGCTACAGTGCGGTGGTTGCAAAAACTTGACGGCCAGACCAGCCGGCCTAGAGAAGACGGGTCGTCTGGTCAAATATACACTCGGTGGCGCGCAGACTGGTGCCGACGTCGCAAGCGTTCCTCTCTTTCTTTCCAGCCAACGGAGAATTAGCCGGGCGCTGCTAAGAGGAACGGCTGTTCCTTCCTTCGTTCGGCCGTCGTCGTTTCTTCTTCTGCTGGGCCGCCTCGCGTTCCATTCCGCGACGACGGCAGCGCCCCCCCCCCCCCCCAGTAGTTTTTGCCTGCCTTTATCTACCCCTGAATGGGTCGTCTGGCCGGTTGGAAGGAAAGGGCGATAGACGAACGCCTCGGCAGGCATTGCAACACCCTAGCCACTTTCCCCGCCGACGCGTTCGATGTTGCAAAGTCGGCCTGCTCCCTCCCTCTCCTCTCTCTTTATAGACAGACGGCGCAAACGCCGACCATTTTTCGAAGGGACCGCGTTCCGCCTGTCGTCCGGCGAGGGAGACGAGCCGGTCGCTTTTTACGACGTCTGCGTCCCGAAGCGCGAGCGCCGTTCGTCCCAGGTGGTGTTTTTGTCGTCGGACTCGAAATCGGACACGCAGACAGTGGCGCATTGATCGCTCCCCGACGGGCAGCTGTTTTCGGCGCCGATTGTTGCCTTTCCGCGCCGCCGCTCCATCTTCGCTCGGCCATCCGTCCGTGGCGGTTCTCAGTAAGAGCTGCGCTGCTGTATGTTTGTGAGACGCTGTGCCATCATGCTTTCTCCCAGTAGCCTAGCGCGCCTCCCTCCCCTCGACCGATCTGTCATCGTTTCTCCCTCGCGCCGCGGTCACAAGCGGACGAACAAAGAAAGGAGATACGGCCGGCCAGCCAGTGTTTTCTACCCGGCGCCGTCGCACGAAAATAGCAACCCATGCTCGGCCCCCTGGATACGTGAGGCCGGCTCGAGCGGGCGCGTGTCATTATTTTTCGGGGGAGCCGCCCTCTCTTCGGCGAGTGGAATCAACAAGCCAGTTTAGAGCGGTTGTGTATAATTCAGCCGTGGACGCCCCAGCGGAATTTCCGAACTGCGCCACTTTGCAACAATCAGCGATTTACGGGCTCGTGTGCTGCTCAATTGCATCGAACCGCTCAGTGTACTCTACGGTGTGACATGGCTACAGTATGCTGAGGCGTCCGCTCGAGGTTGGAGCAACCGGAGGCGTCTTCAATCTAATCCTCACGGCAGCCGCTCTGTGGACAATGGCGCTTGGACTGGAGGGGCAGGGTGACTGCCAATCGCTGCTCGACCAGCAACTGCCTTCGACGGCGTCTCTTCGCGGCGAGGACAGCTCTTGCGTGCCCAACACGCGCGAGTATTCGCTGAACGCCTCGGGACGCCCTTCGCTTCAAGGCCGTCTCTTCCGCTACGAGAACAGAAGGCTGCGCCTGCAGCGCCTGGGCTTGAACTCGCGCATCCACGTGGTGACCGACCCCGACGACGGCCCCTTCGTCGACAGAAGGTTCTGGATGACGAAGGTTGGTTCGTAAATTGTGGCACAGTCAGTAACAGCGTATGTACATTTGTGTAGTATGTCTATCATCACTTGCTGTACGTACACAGATGCATACATATGTACCGTACTTTCGTTGGCCGATTGACACTCATTTCGAAGAACATTAGGCAACGCGGCGACAGTGTGTCTCAGTGATACAGCGCTCTTTAGCAACTCAACTGTACACCATTTAGCATCATATCTGCATGTATGCAGCGCGAAATACCCAAAAGAGGCGCAAGCGCACATTTTTACAGAAGCTCTGGATGAAAGCCGAGAAGGTCGCGCAGATGCTGTGGGTCGACGACTGGCAGCTGGTGGTGCTGGAGGGCTACACGCCGCTGAATATGGTCAGGAACAAGAGGCTGCTCGACGTTCTCGACTGTCGCCAGAGGCGCAGGGAGGCGACGCTCGTGTGCGACGGATGCCCGTTCGGGCCTCCCTCTCCTTGCCTCTTCTATGAAGGACGGGCACTGCGACTGGCCGTCCGACTACGAGATTCCGATTTCGTCACCTCCGATGGTTCGCCCTCCTCTCACTTATTTGTGTGGTTGTTGGTAGTTTTGCCAGGAGTACACGATTTGCCAAGACTTTAACAGTTTGACCAATTTTTTATACTCCACAAAAAAGTGTGGAGTATATAGCGTTTGTGCGCGAAACGCAGTAATTTGGACCGGATGGGGTTCGCGCGTGCAGCGGCCGATTTGCAAACGGTCTTTTGCGTTGGGTAGGTCTAGTAGGTGGGCAACCTGCACGAGATATGGGGTCACGCTCCGGGACCCCGTTGGCGGGAAATTCAAAAATTTAAATTTTCAAAGTACTGAAAAATGGGTTACACAGGGTAGAACTCGAAAAAGTTGCATATAATGGTATACACTATCTTTTGATATGTTGTAGCCCTCGATAGTGCCGAACACGCAAAAAAAGAATTGGATCGCTGCGGGACCCATTTTGGCGCCAAATTCGCAAAATTTGGCCCCGGGTCGACTTTGACGGGCTGCTGTGCGAGCTAGGTAGCAGCTAGAGCGGCGAGACCACTCTTGTTGCTCCTTCCCAGATGTCCTCTATCGAATGAGCCATGAACGGAGAAAATCGGGCGAAACACAAAAAAACTTTCTTTCACTGCGACTTTTTCGACTCCGGGGTCGAAAATTGCGATTTTCGCATTTCGGCGTCTATAGCGCTCGAATGCGTTGCCGAATCGTTCCAAAAGTAGTTTCAAACGATTCTACGCTTAAACCTGGTCTAGAAAAGTGTTTTGGAAGAATTTTCGAAGCTACAGTATCCCTGCAGCGTCCGTTTGAATTGTGGGTGTCAAGTCAACTTCTGCGATATTATACGCGCTTTCGGGGTTTTCGGGGGCGCTGATTACGAATTGGCCATTTGTTTAGCGCTTAGATGATGTTTGAACGTACCTACGACAAATTTGTATGCTACCGTACCCCAAGTGCAGAATTTCAGTTCCCGGAGTCCATAGGAAACTAGCGGTGTTGTATGTCGAATCTGGGGTATTCTGAGATGCAGATGACGAATTCGGCATTACTTTTGCGATTGGGGGTGTCAGGAGGTCACAACAGCAGAGGAGTCACCGTGCATAGGAGTTCAAATTTGTGGAGTATACTGCGTCCCCCGGACGACTTGCCTGGTTATGAAGTTTGTACCTATGTACATCTTTTAATCACTGATTCAAGAAGTATATACGCTTCAGCTGCATGGGAGCTTTTCGGCGTTGCCGGCAGTTAAAATGTATTAAAATACCAAGCATATAAATTATTTATTTAGATAATTCAATGCTATCCTATATACTAAGCGGCATAGAGTCTGTCTGTTTGTTTGTTTGTTTGTTTGTTTGTCTGTCCGGCCATTTTCTCGCGACACAGTTGATGGATCCTGGAGATCTATAGATCAAAAGAACCGTCATTGACTGCGATTTGTCCCCTCCTATTTTAAAACTTTTGCAAATTACTAAATTCCACAAAAATCACGAAAATATTGGCTGCACAGTACATTCTGACCACTAAGGAGTGGCTGATGGTTGCTTTCATGCACATTTCGCACTGGTTGTGTTACCATTCACTACAGAGTTGTCGCTGTGAGACCCCGACATGTATTCAAAGGCACAGGAACAGGTTCGAAGGTAAATTCAGGCACTGGCAAGGGCGCAGTGTCAAGAGACATTTGATGTATCTGAAACCTCTTATGGGCTAAACACAAACACCAATATTCAGAGTTGAGTGTAATCAAAGGCATGGGAGCAGGCACAATGGTAAATGCAGGCACTGGCAGGGGCACAGTGTCAGATGACATTAGATCTATCTGAAATCTCCTATGGGCTAAACGCAAGCATCCATGTGTTAGCTTCAGTGTATCCTGAGACATGGCAGCTGGTGCAACCCTAAAAGCAGGCATTGACAGAGGCACAGTGTCGAATGACTTTAGATCTATCTGAATCTCCTATGGGCTGTTGTGAGCATTGGCTGTGAACCATAGGCCAATACATGTTGTGAGCAGTGGCTGATTTTCGTGGGTCGATACAAATGGCTCTGTTTCCATAGGTGTTCAGCTATAGATATACAGTATCGCCTATGGGCTAAAGGCACTAGTCTACATTACTATGCTAGCTAGGCCTTTTGTCTGTCTGTCTGTCTGAGTACGCTTGCTTCCCTAGCACTTCGCCACGCGACGCTTCAGCATGCGCGCGCCTTCCTAGCACTTCGCCACGCCAAGCTTCAGCACGCGCGCGCCTAGACGCCAGCGGAACGCCAGCGGCGTCCCGCAGAGAAGCTGGCTCGCTTCCATCGATCGACGGCAGAGAATCAATCGCTGCACGGCCAGCGTCGCCTGTTGCTGCCCGCCTTCAACGCAGGCTTTGCCTGAACAGTACGGCAATGCACGGTAGCAGAGCCTTGCAAAAGCGAACAGTGCGGCAGTGAGCGGTACAGCAGAGAACCTTACAATGTGCAAGCCGAACAGTACGACAATGCTCGCGCAGGCAATTCTAGCCGCTTCAGCGACTGTTTCGCTTGCAACAGGACAGATCTTGCAACAGGGCAATCGGCCCGCTCTCTAGCGTTTGTTTTGCGCGCCGCTTTGTACGGCGCGTTCGCGAGGCAGTCAGCGCCATTACGCTTGCAACAGGACAGACTTTCTGCTACAGGACGCTGCAACGGTACAGACGTTGCAACAGGATCGTCGCGCGAGGCGACCAGCGCCGTTGGCTCGCAACAGGACAGACCTTTGCGACAGGACAGATTTTGCAACAGGACAAATCTTGCAACAGGACAGATCTTGCAACCGGAAAATCTGCCCGCTTTCTATCATTTGTTTTGCGCGGCGCTCTGTACGGCGCGTTCGCGAGGCAGTCAGCGCTGTTGGCTTGCAACAGGACAGACTTTCTGCAACAGGACAAATGTTGCAACTGGACAAATCTTGCAACAGGACAGACCCTGCAGCAGGACAGATCTTGCAACAGGACAGACCCTGCAACAGGACAGACCCTGCAACAGGACAGATCTTGCAACAGGACAGATCTTACAACAGGACAGATTTTGCAACAGGACAACTTTTGCAACAGGACAAATGTTGCAACAGGATGGTCGCGCGAGGCGGCCAGCGCCATTGGCTCGCAACAGGACAGACCTTCTGCAACAGGACAGATTTTGCAACAGTACACATCTTGCAACAGGCCAGATCGTGCAACAGGACAGACCTTTCAACAGGACAGATTTTGCAACAGGACAAATCTTGCAACAGGACAAATCTTGCAGCAGGACAGATTTCGCAACAGGACAGATCTTGCAACAGGACAAATCTTGCAACAGGACAAATCTTGCAGCAGGACAGATTTCGCAACAGGACAGATCTTGCAACAGGACAGACCTTCTGCAACAGGACAGATTTTGCAACAGCACACATCTTGCAACAGGACAGATCGTGCAACAGGACAGACCATGCAACAGGGACAGATTTTGCAACAGGACAAATCTTGCAACAGGAAAAATCTTGCAGCAGGACAGATTTCGCAACAGGACAGATCTTGCAACAGGACAAATCTTGCAACAGGACAAATCTTGCAGCAGGACAGATTTCGCAACAGGACAGATCTTGCAACAGGACAGACCTTGCAACAGGACAGATTTTGCAACAGGACAGGCCCTGCAACAGGACAGATCTTGCAACAGGACAGACCCTGCAACAGGGCAGATCTTGCAACAGGACAGATCTTACAACAGGACAAATCTTGCAACAGGACAGATCTTGCAACAGGACAGACGTGGCAACAGGATGGTCGCGCGAGGCGACCAGCGCCATTGGCTCGCAACAGGACAGACCTTCTGCAACCGGACAGATTTTGCAACAGGACACATCTTGCAACAAGACAGATCGTGCAACTGGGCAGACCTTGCAACAGGACAGATTTTGCAACAGGACAAATCTTGCAACAGAACAGATTTTGCAACAGGACAGATCTTGCAACAGGACAGACCCTGCAACAGGGCAGATGGACATACCCTGCAATAGGACAGATCCTTCAACAGGGCAACTCTTGCAACAGGTCAGACCTTGACAATGAACATAACATAGCCGACCTTGCAACGGACAGACCTTGAACAGGACAGATCATGCAACAGGCCATTACGGCCATTGACGGCTACATTCCATGCTATTCAGATCTCAGGAATTCTTCTGCAACAGGAAGGAACGGCTAGTATATAATATTAAATATATATTATTAGATATAAATAAATTAAATAAAATTTATAATAGTAAATATTTTATTAAAGTAAGAATTTAATATTTAATGCATTTAATGTAGCAAGTAATCCACTCAGGAATTGTCGATCTTGATTCAGCTAAGGTCGGCGACCTTCTCGAGCTGACGGCGAGAACGATGGAATTCGATTACGTCTACCGACCCTTCGACCGGCTCAGCGGAGTCGCCACAGTCTATGTTTCCGTGGCTGAAGAAGGTATATGCCTCCAAGTCTAATCAGTTGTACAATACTCGCTTCCTCGAGACTTCCGACGCTTCAGAGGAGACGAAGAAGACAGTCACGTACAGGCAGACGTCGGCGCAAATTCAATTGGACGTTGAGAGGTCCAAACGGTTCTACTCCTCGCTGAGTCAGACTCTTTCGCCTGGAAGCTCTCGCTCCTCTTCTGGTAAGCGGACGGACAGAGTGCTTACCTCAGACTGGATATTCTCTGTGGAAGAAGTGTTCTATCTAATTTCCAAGGCGGATATACATACAAGGAGGCCTTTCGCATTCTTCGCACTTGCAACATATATTCCGCTTTCTGCCTTTTGGCGTTTTACATGGAATGTATTACAAACTTCTTCCTTTTAGGCCTTTCCCTCGCCATCGTCAGTATTCCCTGTCTTGCTGCCGCGACATGGGTTACCCAGCTGCATCTTTTTGCATCGGGATGAAGAAATGTGAATTCTTGTTCTGGCCAACAATTGGCTCGGCCGTTCTGCTCAATCCAAATTCCGCGACAGTCGATTATCGTTTGCTTGCACCCTATAATGGCGCACCATCGAAATTGTTCTGCTCGACGCTACTGCGAGTTGTTGTTTTGCGGCTCCTTACAGTTTGCGGGTCACAACGATGTCAAACGCTCAACAACCTTTGACAGTCAACAATCTCAGGAGAACACACAAACTGAACACAACAACGACAACGGGGGTCTATCACAGGAGGCGAGCGACGGAAAACGCTTCTGGCTCTTCGTCTTCCTCGCTGTCCTCTTCTTCCTCTTCCAACTCTTCCAGTTCGGCAGGCGCTTTGCCCCTCTCCGTTTTCGCCTTCTTCCTCATATCGCGCCGCTTCTTCTCCTTCTTGACGGCCTTCTTCATCTTGCGCAGCTTCCGCGAGATCAGATTGGCCGCCGACGTCTCCAGAACGCGACCCACCACGGCCGAGAACACCAGCAGCGCTCCAAGGGCGCCCAGGGCCGAAGCGATCGGCACCCAGAAGCGCCACCTGGCGGCAGAAAGGCGAAACACGTCACAAAACTGCGCAATACTGACAGGCGAGCAGAGCCAACATACTTGATCCAGAAGAGGACGGCGTCGGCGCAGTGCTCCTCGTAGAGGCCGTCGACAGTGACGTTGGCGCTGGTTAGCCTCTGATGCAGGCAGGCGCCTTCGACGCTGGCGTTGCAGCAGCTCCAGGGTACGCCGCGCTTGTGGACCGGCCAGTGGGCGTGCTCCAGCCAACCGTCGACGGCGCAGCAGCGGAATTTCTGCTGCACGCTGTTCACCTCTTCCGCCGGCGTCAGAGCCGCCTCGCTGTCGAGCCCGCTGAAACACGGTTCTTTTAGCAAGGTCCGAGAGATCCGTTGTGGATCGACAGGCGGGGTAGATAGATACTGTACTTACGCGGGGGCGTTGCAAGTGTCGAGGTCCGCGTGGCAAGTGTAGCGGCGAATGGTCAGCTGGACGTTGTTGTCGACGAGCGGCGTGAGCAGGAATAGCTGGGCGACTCCCAGTCCAACGAAGGCGAAGCATGCCAGGGCCGCGGCCAGCGCCGACGTCTCGTAGAAGAAGGCGGCGAAGCGGACCACCGTGCGCGAAGCCTTGACGGAGCGAAGGCGGACACTGGTCAGCAGGCCGAACAGCTGAAGCTTGTCTCTGTTGGTGGCAACGACGCAGCGATTGGAGATTCGATTATGGCATAGACTCGATAACTCCATAAACCAACCGAAAGCAACAAGACGACGAAGAGGAGGGCGGCCGTGCAGACGGCGGGCATGAGGGAGGCGCGGAGTCCGCCCAGCGTCAGCTCGTAGGGCGCCAGCTCGAAGGCGCAGACGCCGGTCAGGCAGACGGCCGCGCCGGCCACCAGCAGCTGGCCGAACAGCGCCACCGTCGACATCCAGGTCAAAAGTGTGCGACAGTGCTCCGACAACTTGATCGCCATGCCTGATTCTTCCTTCTCTTACTAACTTCTTCGAGTTTCGTTATCCCCAAAGAGTGGTTTGACTCTCGTGTCCAGCATACCGTACGTACGCACTCACGATGCATTGAGGCGAAAACCAAAAGTCGAATGTAGTGAGTAGCTCGTGGCAAATTCATGCAGCACTCTGAAATTTTAGTGCAAAGCTGGAAGTGCCAAAAGCTGCAAGTTGAAACTTCAAGCAGCTAAACAAGCCTAACTCCTTGCTCGAGTGGAATTTCGATGGGCGATATCTAATACACGGATCACATGTAATCTTCAATACGGAACAATACGGAATGGACATAGGTACTGACCGTCGTCTGCGACTCTGAGACGGGTGGTCGAATTGACTATTCGTGCGGCCGCGCTAGCGATGAAAACTAATAAATACGTAACAAATCCCTCTAGGTACTGCTGCAAATGAAGCTCGCATGTACTTATTGGAGAGTTAGGGGCTTGAAACCAATTTCCACCGTATGCAAAGATGCTATTTTGATCAATCGGTTCAGGACCAAGCGTGAAAACTTGGCAGTATATGACAAAGCCGAGTCTGGCTATTCGCGATTCGCGACGGTCTTTCTTCTATCGTAGTTTGTTCGCTCGGTGACTCCTACTTCCAGCCAAAGATAGTATCTCGGAGCAGCGAACTCTCGGACTCAGCGTACCCGTTGTTGGTGGTTTCGATAGCAGTCGAGTCGCTTTGAGTGACAGAGACAGACAGAGCTCGCCTCCCTTGAGCCTTGTGTTGTGGAGAAGGAGGGAGTAAAGGGAGACCTAATCAAAAGTGCGTGGTCCACTCTAGTCGTTGGGGGCGTCGCCAGGGTTTTTTTTCGTCCGAGATCTAGGCGTATAGCGTACGCCTAGCCAAAAATTTTAGGCGCATTTCCCAAAATTTTGTCGTACATGCAAAATTACAGCGAAAAATAAGTCCAAAAACGTAACCAAATTAACCGAAATATTGCTACATTCTGCACTGCTTGCAACGAAATCTGCTTAAATGAAGGTAAAATCAACAAAAAATCTTCACGGATCGGATCAACAGCAAATTCTAAGCCTAAAATGAACAGAAATCGTTCAAAATAGCGCCGCAGGCGAAATTTTATTCCAAAATAGATTCCTTCCGCTGAAAAAGTCCTCTGTGGTAGACTTCCAGAGCTGAATTTCTAGGCGTAAATGTTTACGCCTAGTCAAAATTTCTAGGCGTATTCCAGAAATTTTGGGCGTAAATACGCCCAATATTGCGCAAAAAAAAACCCAGCGGTCGCTATGAATCAAGTGCAGCAGGTGCGCAAGCAGGTGGAGCAGTTGCGGCGCGAGGCCGCCACCCAGCGGGTTCCCGTCTCCGTCGCTTCAACGGAGCTCAAGAAGTACAGTCTACTAACTCTACTTCACACCACTTACCGTTTCTTTGCGTTTTCATTTCATCTTTGCTCAAAAACAGTACCGCAGACGAAAACTTTTGCCGATTTTGGTCACATCTGTGCAAAATTGCCTTAAAATAGCGCCACAGGCGATATTTTTAGCCAATTTTGGTCTCTAACGTTAGAAAACAGCTATAAAACAGCGCCGCAGGCGAAAATGGTTTGCTCTCTGAAGGTGCTACCGCGCAATTTTTTCCCGGGAGCGGGAATGGGGGGGGGGTCGGTTTGGCCGAATGGGGGGGGGGGGGCGGACTCACAACCGCCCCCCCCCCCGTTAGATCCGCTACTGTCGCAGTCCAATCAGTCCACTTCTCAGCCTCTTCCGCTTGCCTCGCTCAGGTACGTGGAGGATCATCAAAACGAGGATATCCTGGTCAATGGTTTCGCCAATCAGAAGGAGAACCCGTTCAAGGAGAAGTCGTCCTGTTCTATTCTTTGATTGGGATGGCTGGTGGCTGCTGCTTAGACGCCTTTCCTTCTTCACTGGCTTCGGTTTATATGGATGGAGTGCTGCTGTCTCCAATTCGATATGTTTCCTCTAGTGATGGCAACTTTCGAAATTTCAATACCGGGTAAGTAAAAGTAAGTAAATTCTCTCGGAATAAAACCGGGTAAGTAAAAGTAAGTATACCCGGTTTCTAAAAAACCGGGTACCCGGTTTTACCCGGTTTTACCCGGTTATTTCTGGCGATTCTGGGTAAGTAAAAACCGGGTACGGCAAAATCAAACTGGGTAAGTACCAGGTAAGTATACCCGGTTTTTAAAAACCGGGTAAAACTGGGTAAGTACTTACCCGGTTTTCAAGTTGCCATCACTAGTTTCCTCTCTACGCGTGTGGGAACTAGATGGTTCAATACCGATCGTGGCCGCCCCATTTAGTGGGCACGCTTCGGATTGTGAGTGGTTGGTTTGGTTCTTTTGTAAGCGTTTAGTTGGGGCTTGTCGTCTTTCGGCGTTTCTACTGGCTTGAACTGGGACTTGAAAGAACTTTCTTTCGTAGCGTAGCTCCCAGGTAGTCTGCGAATCTCGACGTGCAAGTAGAATTGACGTCAGTTACGGTACGGTGAAGTGTGGTCGGTTGCCATAGATGGGCAAGGTCCAAAACTCAGACCTGACGAGCTCCGACTCCAATGCGTGTTGGTATTTTCGAACAGTTCCGCAAAAATATTTTGGTAATTCTGTGCGTTCATATAAAAATTTCGCTACACTTGTACTGCCCCAAAGAATAATCCGAGGCAAAATGTGCACAACTTTTGTGCAAAAACAGGAAGGTTGCACCTTTTATGTGCTACAGTAGCAAGTTTTGATACTCCTAAGCGCCGCAGGCAAAATTTTCATCTTTCATACTACCAATTTTTCCTTGAAATGGCCTTTTCTAAAGGAATTAGTGAGACATCAAACCAATTCGGGTGGTGGTGGTGCGTGTTGGTCTGGATTTGGGCTGCGTGTTGCGTGGTGAGGTCAGAATTCAGGGTTGCATTTGACAACCCTTGTCAACCCTTTGCCCATCTATGTCGGTTGCCCACGCGTTATACATATGTACGATTTGGTCTCATCTCTTTCGTCTGGCTGGCTTTGAAGAGGATGGTGCAGCTAGGTAGGATTACTTCACATGTCGGATGACTACTGATGCTTCTTCGCTAGGCGCTGTGTGCATTGAGTCGATCATTTGGGTGAGTAAAAGTGCAATCCACTCTTTCAGTCCACTTTGTAAGGCTTCTAGGTACATTATTCTTTACGTTGGGCGATAATGGAGCTGGTCCAGTGTAGGTTCCTCGCATAAAACGCGCCGTTCGCCTGGCTTGTCTATAGCTACACACCTGCGGGGTGCGACCGCCGGACCTTCACATTCTGATAAGTGCGTTTAGCACGTTCCAACGTCGTGCAAGCGGAATACGGCATCTCACGTTGTTTCGCCAAGTGAACAACTAGGCTTGCTTTCGTTATGCACCATCCACTGTTGATTGCACACCTTAGCAGTTGCGATTACTTTGACATGTGGTAGGAGACGAGAGTAGTCTGTCTGAGTGGTAGCCCGCAAGGTGAAATGAGGCCTATTCTGTGCCACTCGTGGGCATGGCTCGTTGTTCTGTCGACTGCGACAAACACTGCGGCTTGGCAGGGAAGTGAACCTGTATTGATTTTCCGCCTACCACTGGATGGGGCAGGGCGACCCAGAGCGCTTCCATGTCAGTTGCAGAGACGAGGAGAAGCGTTGCGATTGGTCTGTCTCGTCCCCCCCCCCACCCCCCCCCTTCTCTATTCTCCCCCAGATGCGATTTGGACAGGATGAGGAAGAGAGGGAGGCGCCGGTCGAAATTTATCCAGTGCGCAGGAGTATTGCGCCGCCGGTCGGCGGTCGGAGCAGGAAGACCTCCAATGAGGAACGTGGCTCGGCGCCGTCGACCGGCGATGATGAAGTGGCGGCGGCAGCGTTTGCACAGGGCCGATGGCCCCAGGGCGGCGTTAGTGTTTTACACCCAGCGGACCCTTCCTTCCGCCGGTCCTCGCCCCCCCCCCCCCCCCCCCTTGCCCTGCCTCTCTCACTTGCAGCTGGCTCCCCATTCTCTACCCTAGTCCTGGGGAGCTAGGCGGTGTATTGAGAAGCGTCGACCGTGACGTGTAAAGCCGCCGGGCCGCCGCCAGCGCGTATCGCGGGACTGGCTGGCCGGAGCCGGAAAAAGTTGGGGCTCTCCCCGTGATGAACTGAAACAGGCGCCGTAAAACTCGTGCGGCAAATGCCTGCGTCGATGCAGAAGGCGCGCCGCTCGTATCCCTGCTCTGGCGGCTTTGTCCAACGTTTGCTAGAGGGGTTGTGTCGAAGGTTCGCAGTTTCTCGATATGCACAGAACAGCTATGTTCCAAAGTCGATAGAATCTCTTGACGAACGCAACATCGCAGAAGTAACGGCAAGGCACCACGAGTCAGCGACTATCAGTACAGCGTCACAGCGCAAGCACGCACGACGAGGACAAGAATAATTTGTGGACTACTCTGGTTGCATCTCTGTCACACCACAAACACTAGCGGGCCCAGGGGGGGGGGGGGCAGGGGGGGCACTGCCCCCCCCCCTTACGGTCCGACCTTTAAGGAAAAATTTTCCTAAACGACACAAGAATATCAAACAAGATTAGTAGACGGGGGCAAAGCCCCGCTGGGCACTCCTCCCCTCATTCCAAAGAATTTTGGGAGGTAAAGTGGGCTCACAACGCAGGATACCAGCCAACCAATGATCAGCACGGCCTTCTGGTCACTCCTATCGCAAAACTAATAGCAAATTCGGAATCGCAACTCTGTTAAAGCCCACATTCGACAACACGCCTAGCTTCAGCTGTGGACCCGCAAAACAAAAATTCGCTTCAGTGTACGGTTGCTTGTAAATTGTTCACAAATTGTCTCAAATGTCTCCAAAACGGAAAACTGATGTCAGATTCGTGATCAGCGACCCCGAAAAGCCAGAATCGAGTACCTATACGGTAGGTGCCCAAGCAACCCCGCCAGCTAGAATTTTGAATTCAAATTTCCCGCCAAAATACGCGTCGGGCGAAAAAAGTGTTTATAACAAAAACTATGCATCCTTCGAAACTCTATCACGTAAAAGTCGAATTGAAACCAAAATGTATCAACGGGGCCCACTTTGCACCAAAATACCGAAAATTTGTCGAAAAATTTGAAATTTCTCGAAAAAAACAGTTTCCGCCTGCGACCTTGTCTCGTTTCCCGGAAAGACATTCCTAAGCACCAAAAACTCGCCAAACATCAACGTAATCGGTTGGCACACCAAGAAATGGGAAAGGCGGAATTTTGAAATTTTGACCAAAAATCGATTTTTTCAACTTTTCACCCAAAATTTGGCCATTTAGAGAAAAATGATCTACTACAATGTTATAGAGCTCGCCGAGCTCTATCGAATGGTCGTTGTCCCATCTCGATTGCTTCACCCTATCAATAGTTACGTTTGCTCGAAGTTTTGCCCGGAGACCCGGAACCCAACTTTGCACAGGATTTCTGGGCGCGTATGACACCAAGCCGGGATTCTGGCGACGATTCTGGATGCATCTATCCGAGTTGTTCAAATCCAGAAAACAACAGACCATTACCTCGCAAAACAAAAAAAATACGACCTGACCGTGAACCCCTACTTTTGGGTCGAAAAACCCGGTTTTTGCTACCCGGCCCGGGCAGGCCCGGACCCAGTCCAACGGCGCCCCTACGATCGGATAGCCCAATGTCTTTCACATATTCGGCCCAAAGCTCGTCTTGCTCCGATCTACCAGAACACTATTCTAAGCGTCCAAAGTTCGTCGGAGGCCGAAAAACCGGGTTTTTGGCAACTTGCCAAAAATCGGGTCCCGGACGGAAGTCGAGACCTTCGATCCACCCTGCGCTATCCCGAGACCTATCGAATAAAAAAAAATTCGCCCCGATCGGCCAACTCTCGCCCGACTTATGAGCGTTTGAATTTACACAGAATCCGCACCATCACTATAGCACTCCTCCCTTTTGGAGGGGAGGAGTGCCAAAAATTTCGCCTGCGGCGCTATCTTATAAGAGAATTTGGCATTTAGGGACCAAAAATCGCCAAATTTTCGCCTGCGGCGCTTAATATGGGCAAATTTCTATACAGGGAAGGCGAAGAAAGTAAAAATTTTCGCCTGCGGCGCAATTTTAAATCTATATTTAGGGTATCTAACCGGTTGCAAAGGTCGAATTTTGGCGTTTTTTGGCGTTAAAATTGCTTAAAAGCGCGAAATTTTCGCCTGCGGCGCTTTGGAAAAATTTTGGATTTTGTGCCCCCCCTATCGGAAAATCCTGGGCCCGCCACTGACCACAAATAATAGACCCTTTCGCTTTTTCGTGCATTTTCTTTTGATTATGTTAACGCCGCCCACATCGGGGTTTCACGGTATTAACAGATGGAACGGTTCAGCAAAAGCGCTGCGGACGGGACTCGATTGGAGAATCCGGCGACAAATGCCGCGCCTCGCAGAATCATCTTTGGAGTTGAACGACTCCTGAACGCAACGACGCACTTTGGTTGCTTACTTGCTACATAGCCGACCAAGACCGATCGCAGCTCGGGCTACTGTAGACTACGCTCAGCTTATGTATAACAATATGGGTGGGGATTTTGGGCGCTTTTAATAAATCGCTTTGCGCTTTTAATAAAGTCACGAAGCGCTTTTAAATGGCAACTAGCGCTTTTAATTTGCCACGACAGCTTTTGCTTGCCGCTCTTCGGAAATGGCAGGAGGCGCTTTTAAAATGGCAGAACGCGCTTATAAATGGCATGTTGCGCTTTTAAATTCCTCCGGCAGTATTCCCCTGGACTTGACGCGGTGGAGGAGCGTATTCATGGCACGCAGCAATGGTCATGCATCGCTGTTTGCGCGACAGGGCAAAGCAGGGAAGGGGCTCAGCCGGCCTAAGCAGGAGGTGAATTATATGGAGGAGTGTTTATTCCACTTACAGTTTGCACTAAAACTCGGTCGACGTCGCGCCTGGCGGGTCTCAACTGAGGCTTAGCGCGACCACCAACTTCAGGGCGCGCTCCGCGCGCCCTGAAGTCGGTCACCGGTCGCGTTAAGCCTAAGCTTCGACCCGCCAGACTGCGACGCCGACTGACTCTTGTGGACTGTGGGCGCAGGGCGAGCCTAAGCATAGCCTGAATTCAAACGAATATACGTTGTCAAGGGATAGCAATGTGTTCAATCAAGCAATGCGATTGTTGGACATCCAAGTTACGTGAATGCACACAGAATGCAACGAGAAAGTCATTCATTCAGTGCGCTCGCTTTTATCCCCACCGTCTGCCTTTTGGTTGACCAGCGGCACGGCTCCGCAGCTTCCACGGAATTAAAAGCGCCAGTTGCCATTTAAAAGCGCATTCTGCCATTTTAAAAGCGCTTCCGGCCAAATTAAAAGCGCACCGCTGCGTTTCGCGGCCGCCAGAAATTAAAAGCGCAAGATGCCAATTAAAAGCGGGACGTGCCATTTAAAAGCTGCAAATATTTATCCCCTAACAATATTCGCAATCTTGTACCTTTCAATATGTTCCTGTTTGTACATGGGTGTAGCTCGGCGATCAGCCGGGCAGTTCGATCACGGGCGGGCCATTGAGCCGCTCGATCTCCGCGAAATAGAACTTGACCAGTTCGAAGAAGGCGTCGCAGTCGTCGCTCGCAGGGCACTGAAAGGAACAGTGGTTAGCACACCGATTTTTAAACGGGAACTAAACGCAAACAGCTCACCTCAATGATGGCGCACGACAGGTCGAGCTCAAGCTCCTTTGTCTTGTCGGCGCGGCCCTTGGAGCCCTTCGGAAACTTGAAGAGCTTGCGGAACGGCTTCTCGGCTTTCTTGACCAGCACCAGTGGGATATCCTCCCTTGAGCAGACGGCCACGATCAACTTGCGGTAGAGCTGTGCGGCCGTGTCGTTCTCGTTGAGCAGAGTGGCTGGCAAGAGGCAGACTGGCGGGAATGCCTCGCACGATCTGCAAAGGCGAGCAGAGTATGTACATTCGATTGTGCTAGATGGAGAAAGAAAATGATATGGCAACCACTTACTGGGCAACGCCGGCCTCGAGGAACTTGCTACAGTGCTTCATGCCCAGGATCAGGCGGTCCTGCCGCTTGGCGCTCTTGAGGGCCAGGTTCAGCATTTCCGACAGGCGCTTGGACGACTTCGGCACCGGCGACTTCTTCCTCTCTTTGAGTTCTTGACGGAGCGTCATGTTTGCCTTCACTTCAAATGGCTCAAGGGGCGTTTCTATGGCGCGCCTTCGAAAAGCGACGAAACAATTGCGCAACCACTACGGACTCTTTGCATCAGACGGCAGAGTGGTGTGATAGTGTTCCCGCCGCGCTCTCTTATAGGCGGTCGCCGCTGATGCCGCCGCCAGTGGGCGCTACCTGCGTGAAAGCACCGTCTTCCCCTAAGAATGATTCAGCAGAAGGCGCGTCCGGACAGCGGACTATCGTACTTGACCAAATAAAACAAGTTGACTAGATTTGCTATGAAGTGCGTTGTGATTAGTTGCCACTATCTACGCAACATATCGCCCACTTTTCCTCTATTGTTAGCTACGTAAGCATGTATTTCCGCTAATCAAGCTGCTATTAAAGAAGAACTGAAGTCCGTTGCCTGCCATGCCTAATAGAGTATTATGGTAGATTTTCCCAGCCGCCGAACGGCTCTGTTGGAGCGCAACACGTGGACGAAAACGCGAGTCGGCCGCCCATTGGCCAACCTGCCGCCTGCTATCTCATTCAGTGCGCGAACTCGAAACCTTGACAAGCTCATGCGGCGTTAGTCGGACGCAAGTTCCACGAAAACGACAGCGGGGAAGGGCAATTATGGAGTGTTTCGCGAAGACCGGCACAGCAACAACAACAACAACAAAGCTTGAAGAAGTTTCCTCGTGTCATCGTGCTATGATGATGTGAACGTGCTGAAAGTGAGGTAGTGAGGTACACGCGCGCTATGCGTAGACAGGAGAACCGATGTACTCTCACTCTGTATATGAGGTTCACATGGCATCCAGTCCTCCGCACCTCACAACGTCACCTAACCAAGAATTCAACGGTGAACGACAAACCAAAAACCAAAATCAACAAAACAAAGAAACGAGACAGAGCAGCAGCTGCTGATTTGTGGATTCAAAACTGAGTGCGCCGAAGGCGGCGGAACAGTACCACCACCTAGAGTCGTGCGCGATGTGTGTGTGTGCGCCAGCTTACAAGGTGCCCTACGGCATGAGACCTGTGACTTGACAATTCTCGTGGCGCTCTACCTGAGCTCATTGAGAGAATAGCAAGTTCGCAATGAAGTACAGTAATGTGGACTTGAAGGTGTAATGGTCCACTATATATTCTCGGCAGTTTGAATTGTAGGGTTCCACAACGATCTAACATTCTGTTGGAGCACTACCGTTGTAATTTGTTTCCCGCTAGTGCAACATGCAAATGAAAGATCGCAGCGTACTACGGTGGCCAAGTACAAGCACAACTCTGGAAATCGCCGGCGACAATTTCGAAGCGTGATTGCAATGTTCTGATGGCAGTTGATCCGCTGGAATTGCTCCGCAACTACGAAGCTCAAGGAGTCCTTGTCCTGCGAGATTTTGACTGGAAAACGAAGGTGATGAAGACGGAAGAGGGATACCTTTCAATGAGACCGCGGCTTGTCTTCTACTTCAATGGATGTTGTCTGTTACAGGTGGTGGTCTCCTGCGATTCCTCCTTCGGAATCAATCAAGCGCTCGTGGAGCTGACGTTCTACTTCGAAGGGGGCAACAGAGCTCCGCTGGTACTGGAATTCTCACCTGAGCAGCTCGATTCCTTCATCAGTCGCCTGAAGGAGGTGCAGAGTCAGAGCGGCGGCGAAGGCGGAAGCGACTAGCCGACGAAGACGAGCGATGTCGCAGCGTTTTATGCGCAAATTTCGGCCGGGCTTCATTCTGCGCTCCACCGCCTTCATCATACCCACCGGCCTGGCCGGATTCGGCGTGCTCGAGTTCTTCTACGGAAGCGAGCGCTTCTACCGCGAGATCGTGATGCCCACCGTCCACCGAGTCGCCGACGCCGAGACCGCTCACAAGCTGGCCGTCCGAATCGCGAAGACGGGTCGCCTGCTGCCCCGTTTCGGTTGGCCTGCACTACACAGTACCGTACTCGCTGCCGCACGTACCGTACCCCTACGCGCTGCCTGCTTTGATGTCATGTGCGAGTTGCGAAGACGCATAATTTTGCACAGCGGATTGCTTTGCTTCGATGTTTGCCACCAACGAAATACGGCCGCGAAGTCAGTGCTGCTCAAGCTTGGCTCATGTGGCGTACCGGTGCTCAATAGCGACTAGTATTAGCACCGAAATTCAAAGATGCGCGCTATGGATTGTGCGTCTCGATCTCACCTTCCCTTCCTTCCTCTCGCACTTTGGGTCTTGCCTATAATGCCAATTAGCCGAAATACAGCCCTCGCGCTTCCTGTTCAGGCGAGATGCACCGCCACTATCCGGAGCTGGAGACGGAGGTGTTTGGCCTGCGTTTCGCCAATCCCGTGGGTCTGGCGGCCGGCTTTGACAAGGACGCCGAGTGCCTCACTGGGCTCGGGCGCGCCGGCTTCGGCTTCGTCGAGGTCGGCTCCGTGACGCCCCTTCCCCAGCCTGGCAACGCCAAGCCGCGCGTCTGGCGCCTGACGGAGGACAGGGCCGTCGTCAACTGCTACGGCTTCAACAGCGCCGGCAACGGACCCGTCATGGTCCGTCTGCGCAAGTTCTGGACGGAGCGGCAGCGACAGAAGCCCCCTGCGGATGGAAGGCCGCCCCTGGTGGTGGGCGTCAACTTGGGCAAGAACAAGGAGACGACGGACGCCAAGCTCGACTACTCCGTCGGTCGGTTGTCCACCTCACTTTGTATGGAACCTCGAAGCGATGTACAGGATGGCCCACCGAAAACCCGTGCTCTTTGCTGGCTTATATCTCTTGCGTCTGTTCGTCGATTTGGCTCAAATTTTCAGCGATTGTAGTACATTAGCCAACTTAAGGACGTGCCAAGTTGCAGCTGCTTGTTTCACTGAACTGACGAGCGAGCTAGAGCGGGCAACACAAAGATCATCGATAATTCAAACGCCGCGAAGCTGACAAATGCGCGTTTGAGTGGCTATTTCGCTGGAACTTGTATCATACGTTAAGGTGGTTCTTCTCTACCTCGTGCTAAAATATCAACTCGTTTGATACTGCACAGCGGAAGTTACAGTAGTTTTAGCTGCCGACATTACGCGCAATTTGGAGAACTCAGGAACTTTAACATCACGTTACTCACGCTATGGATCACACCTCTGAAAATGAGCAAAATCGGAGGTCAGAAATTTATGTCGATTTTTGTGTCAATTCTCTACGGAAACGCTTTTTCAGTGCTACGACAGCGGTACCAAAGCTGCAGATCTTCAGCTTGCAGAATCTTGTTAGACCTTAGACTACAGCCTCTGAAAATTTCAGCCAAATCGACCAACCCACGCTAGAGATATAAGCCAGCAAAGAGCACGGGTTTTCGGTGGGCCACCCTGTATTGTCTCGTTATCATGAGCAAGTATAGTATGTGGAATCATAGTGACGAGGCGATCTTTGGAGCCCTCGTTGCTACCGTAAGCCCTAGCTGCTCCTGTGGCCTCACATGCTTTCTCACATGCAACTTCACTATCATTGGCCGGTGTATGCGGCATCGTCGACAGTTTCTACTCGGAAAGTTAACTGAGTTCCCAATTCCTGCTCTCGTTTATTGCAGGGCTCACGCATTTGGGGCAGTTCGCCGACTACGTCGTCATCAACGTCTCCTCGCCCAATACGCCCGGTCTGCGGGGTCTGCAGAGCAAAGGGGAGCTGGAGCAGCTACTCGCCTACCTGAGACGGACGATGAATCGACTGGAGGGAGAGAGCAAGCCCAAACTTCTGCTCAAAGTGGCCCCTGACTTGACTGCTGCAGAGCGGAAGGACGTGGCCGCCGCCTGCTTGTCCGAGAAGTGCCGCGTCGACGGCATCATCGTTGGCAATACTACGGTAGAGTGTTTTTTAAAATTGTTGTCACAGATGAATATAGCGGAACGCACTCGGCTGAGACGCGAATGGGCCTGAGTAGCAATCGCAGTTGAATGTGCGTTAATGTGAATGTGCGAATGTGTTGAATGTGTGCGCAGTTGAATGTGCGCTAATGTGCGCAAGCTCTCCATTCAAGTTGCGCTCACCCCCTTCAGGTCTCGCGCCCTTCCACCCTCCTCAGTCCTCTGGCTTCCAAGCCGGGCGGTCTGAGCGGCGCGCCCCTTCGGCAGCTGTCGACGGAGTGCGTGCGCGACTTCTACCGTCTCACCTCTGGGCGTCTGCCCATCGTGGGCTGCGGCGGCGTCTCCAGCGGTCGGGACGCCTACGAGAAGTTGCGCGCAGGCGCCAGCCTCGTCCAGCTCTACACGGCGCTCGTCTACGACGGCTTTCCGGTCGTTGGGAAGGTCAAGAGGGAGCTGCGCGACTGCCTAAGAGAGGACGGCTTCTCTTCGATTGAGCAGGCAATAGGCGCCGACCACGCAAAGGAAGCGCCGCCGGCGGAGAACGGCGAAGGCAGTCGCTCGTCGACCCTGGGAAAGATCCTCTCCTACGTTTGGCTCTGACGCGCGCGATGTTTTCGACTCCTCTCGATTGGAATGCGGCGCACAATGAATGACTTGTCGAATTATTGATTCCGGCGCATTGTCCTTCCCGCGCGTTCGCCATTGTCCGTTCGTATTGACGTCCGAACTGGTCGCTAGGAGCATCCCGCAGGTGCAGGTAGTTTGCTAGCAACTAGCCTTGGCGTTTCGCACTTCTCGGTTTCACGTTTGACAGAATAGATTCGTCCGTCCGTATCGCTAACCTAATCAGCATGCCATCTAAATGTGTCACTCTCGATCGACGGTACTTTCGCTTTGCTTTGACTTCGGTCAGTCTCAAACCGATTCTGCTAATGCTTGCCGAGATATTGGATTACGGTAGCGTTGTTCCAGTTGCTTCTGTCGCTGTCTTTCAAAGAGATCGTTGGAGCGGACGGAGGATGGGGCGAGTGGGCGGACATCCACGACTGTTGCACCGATGGAGGGCCGGCTATTCGGGTGCGCAGATAATGGGCGTTGTGTATGGGTGTGTAGTCTCGCCATTGAGTTGCCGACGTTTTCAGGAGCGCTTTTGCGACAACCCCAAGCCGAGCGGAGGCGGCCTGGAGTGCCTGAAGACGGACCCTGGCGACGGCAGCGTCGTCAGGGGACCCAAAGAACTCATCCAGTTAGACTGCGACTGTTAGTTGTTGTGTAAAGCGTGTACTGTATTTGTTGTGTCCGATTGCAATTCTGTATGAATGCATGGCAGGCACCTGCGCCCAGGAATGCGACACGAAGACGGCCTTCTGCGCCGTCGACATCGGCGTCTACCCCCCAGTCTGCATGTGCAACTACCAGCTCGTCAGCGCCGGTGGCGACAACGGCAGCAGACTCCTCTGCACAGGTGCGCTTGTGTGTCTGCCTAATGCACGAGTTACTGTATTCCCTAATGGAAGACTGATGGTTTGCAGAGCCCACAGTGAATAAGTCGGCGGCTATGGCGAACGGGACGCAGCAGTCGTACAATTGCTCCTCGCCCCACGAAGGCGTCTGGGGAACGGTGTTCACGTGGGGTCGAAGGGCCGCCGGCGCCTGGGTCGTCCTCTGGGCCCTTCTCACGCTCGGCGTCTGCGCCGGCTTCCAGTGAGTGTAGTGGAGCGTCCTGTGTCTTGTGGGGAACTCGCGACGGCTTCTCTCCCCCCCCCCCAAGTTCGAAGTTCAAGTTCAAACTAGGTCTTCTGGACAAACCGACGCAGCAGTACGAAGTACCGTAATCCATTCTCGAGCGAATGGGCCAGAGCAGGATTAATCCCTGTCCAGGGTGTTCTCGCACCTTCGGCTGCTGCACATCCAGGAGGAGCTGCTGCTGGCCCTGACCTTCGGCCTGATCGGATTCGCCATTCTCGAAGTCGAGAAGGGAGGGGTGAGAAGGAGAGTGCGCTCGCGTCCTTGTCAGTTTCTGCTATGGTGGCGTCGTGCTTGCAGATGGCCTGCAAGGCGCTGGCCATCCTGCTCCACTACACCATCCTGGCCTCCACCTCGCTCTTCAGTGTCGAGGCTCTCGACTCATACGCGTGAGAGAGCCCCTTGAAAGAGCGTTTTGTGCGTGAGAGTGTTTTGTGGCGGTTATTCGAAAGCGTCGGCGTTCTCCACAGGGTGTTCTCATACGTGGCCGTTGGCACTTGGACGGAGGTGGGCGTCTATACGGCCGTCGCCTACCTGCTGCCGGCTCTACCGACGGCCCTCGTGGTCGCCATATTCTATGACACCTTCGGCACCGACTGCCTTCAGTCAGTGAGAGCTTCATTTGGTCGTGTAACTATCGTACAGTACATAGTCGTTGACGATTTTGACTTGCCTGCAATATTGTAGCGTATTCTTTGCAGCGAGCGCACCAACTAGAAGGGCCATTCTCGTTTCAGCTGCTGGTGCAGCATGCAGACGCCGCTGGTGTGGGCGGTGATCGGGTCGGTGCTGCCCTTCGCCTTCTTCGGCGCCATCGTGGCCGAGTCGGGCATACACACCAAGGGCAAGTTCCGACCCCTCCCTGACTCCGACCCCGCCAAAGTTCGCGCCGCCGAGTGCGTAGTCTCCCTTCTCCTCTTGCGACGCCTTTTGTTGGAGGCCTCGCTTCGCTTTGCCGGCCGACTTGTAGAGATCCATAGGCGCCGTTGCAGGATGAGTCTGAAAACTACCCTTGCGCTGATCTCGGCCTCCACCCTCGTCTATTTGGTGGGCATGGCGGCCGTCGACATCCAGAGCATCCCACTCTTCTGCTGCTTCCTCATTGGCGCCATTGTCTTTGGACCGCTGCTGTTCGTCAGCCACACCATGGGACACTACAAGGTTTATATGTAGCTTCATATATGTACGGGATACGGTAACTCTCGACTAGAGGAACACTGTGGAGCAAATGGCAAGCGACTTCAGATCTGCAAGGCGTTTTACCCGCCCACGCGATTCCTGCCCTTCTACAAGCATACGGAGCCGCCGCCACCCCCTCCGCCGCCTGCTCCGGTGCGCCACCTAACAGGCTTTGTGCGATGGAGATTGTGACGCTTAGTTGGCATTGGCGACCTCTTCAGAAGAAGAAGAAGAAGGCGCCGCCGCCTCCCGAGCCGGTCGAAGAGAAGCGCGAGAAGAAGCAGAAGCCGAAGAAGTCTGCCGCCCCGGTGCGCAGACGACCCGTTCGGAAGCCCAGCCCCTCGCCGCGAAGTAGTCGGGACGACGACCGCGACGGCGACGACGACTTCGTCAACTGGGTCATGAGCAGCGATAGGGGCAACATCGGCGACAACGAGGCGCTGCGCAACGAGGCGGCCGACCAGCTCTTCAACAAGCCTTCAAGAGGCTACCGAAGGCGCTGAGCGCTTAGAGTAGTGTCGTGTAGTGTGAGGATCTCGACGACCGTCTGTGGTTGAAAAGGACGCTTCCCCCTCCTGATTGACGTGGTATTCGTTCGCAGTCGTGCTGTGTTGCCTTTGTTTGCGCACTTTTCGGTGAATGTGAAGTGGAAATTCCACAATGGGTTGACGATGTCAATCCTGAAGCTTAGTATGTAGGCAGTTGTGTCTGTAGGCGGTATAAACGGAAATCCCATGCCATGCTCGAGCGTCTTTACTTCTGTCAACTCTTTACATATCTAGTGCCTAATACGCTGACGTGTGCTAAGCTGGCAGGACGGGACGGTGTCGCCACTCGCCAGTTCAAAGAAGCGAAAGCGAGTGACAGCGCGAATCGGCTAAATGAGCGCGAATGAGTGGTGAACGTCTCAACACAGCGTAGCCTTATCGGTTGGAGGGGACGGTGGATCTACTCTGAATGCTCCGTCGGCCACACCACTGTCAAGCACGTGGGAACGAATCTCAGATTGTGGCTGTCTATATTGAGCCGTGACCTTCGCTAAGCCGGTCAAGGCCTTCTGATCTCGGTCGAAAAGGACACTCGAAGATTTCGCTTGTTTCTCTGCCGTCGCCTTCACAATGGACCTAACTTCCTGGCTGTGTCTTCTGAATGCTCTGCTGGCCGCATTTGTGGCGGAGGCGGGTCGAGACTTCTACAAAATCCTGGGCGTACCGAAGAACGCGAACTCTAATCAGATCAAGAAGGCCTATAGGAGGCTGGCGAAGGAGCTTCACCCAGATAGGCACCCAGACGACGAGGTCGCCCACGAGAAGTTCCAGGATCTCGGCATGGCCTACGAGGTACGCTCTCGGGCAATGTAACCTTCATGCATGTTGTTGGTGGGTGTCCAGTAAACCGAAGCGAGTATGTCGCGTCGGGTGTCTTTCACAGAGTACAGACGTCCAAACGGAGATGCCCATCCCTATCCTAACAACCTGTCCGTTCCGTACCCATCCCTTGTTAGGGCTCTAGGTTCGGAACGCCCAACTCTCAATCGTAGCCACTGTTTTATGTCTCCTCCAACACCAACGCTTGTGTGGCGTGGTGGTCAGGTTACTTCTCAAGATTCGATTCTTGCCGTATATGGGCTGGCGCAGGTGTTGAGCGACGAGGAGAAGCGCAAGATCTACGACCGTCACGGCGAGGAGGGCCTGAAGAAGTTCGAGGGCCAGGGCGGCGGCGGCCACGACCCCTTCTCCTCCTTCTTCGGCGACTTCTTCGGCGGCGGCGGCGGCGGAGGGGACGAGGAGCAGGAGACGCCCCGCGGGGCCGACATCGTCGTCGACCTCTTCGTCAGCCTCGAGGAGCTGTACAACGGCGAGTTCGTCGAGGTGGCGCGCAACAAGCCCGTCTTTCGCGCTGCCTCCGGCACCCGCAAGTGCAACTGCCGCATGGAGATGCAGACGGTGCAGATGGGGCCGGGAAGATTCCAGATGTACCAGCAGAAGGTGTGCGACGACTGCCCCAACGTCAAGCTGGTCACCGAGGAGCGAGTACTGGAGGTGAGAAGAGCCGAGGAGTGAGAGTTGGGTACGGTAGCTCGACGTCGCGTTCCGATCTGAATGAATAATAAGTCGAAGAAGCGTTCGTTCGGACAATCGGCGTATTTCTTGTTGAGGTCGAGGTGGAGGTGGGCATGCGCGAAGGCCAGGAGCAGCGCTTCGTGGGCGAAGGCGAGCCGCACATCGAGGGAGAGCCGGGCGACCTGCGCTTCCGCATTCGGCAAGAGAAGCACGCGCGCTTCGAGCGCAAAGGCGACGACCTCTACACGAACGTGACCATCTCGCTGCGCGACGCCCTGCTCGGCTTCGAGATGGACATTGCCCACTTGGACGGCCACCTGGTCAGGGTGCAGCGGGACAAGGTGACCTGGCCCGGCTCCCGCATACGCAAGAAGGATGAGGGCATGCCCAGCTACGAGGACAACAACCGGCGGGGCCTCCTCTACATCACCTTCGACGTCGACTTCCCCAGAGGGGCCTTCGAGGGCGAGCAGAGGGAGAAGCTTGAACTGTTCTTCGCCGCCGCCGGCATCACGGGAGAGGGCGACGGCAGGCCCAACGTCTACAACGGCCTCCAGGGATACTAAAGAAGCACCAGCAACAACCTGCTCACAATAGGTAACGAAGGCGCACACCTCTGTCCGTCTGTTCCTTTTCTTGGCGTTGGTTGGATGTTGTTGTTACTGTGTCGACGTCATGTGCTTTCTCTTGCCTGTCGTCCGGCGAAGTTTGTCTATCCTTGTTCGCGCAGAAATTGTCTGTCTGTGATTGTGTGCAATACAGCGCGCGTTGCGTATTCTGATGTGGACCGAGGGTGTTAGCAAAGCGAAGTCAATGCGGAACAAGTAGCGTCTGCCGTTTACGATACCTACAATAGTCTATATAAAGCCGGTATCGTAACGAAAATCGCAAGAGACCGGTTAGTGTCAAAGCCTGTCATCATGCGTCAGTCAATCACTTTTCGGTTTCTTCTTCAGTCGCCAACCTCCAAGATCGATCAGGGTAAGCTTCACAAAACACGACATTCGTCCGTGTCATATCTAATACATGAACAATGCTTTGGCATGACACGTTGGCAAGACCAGCAACCAGCTATGACACATTTTGCTATCTATTTTGTGTATCAACTGTATGCATGTTGTCGACAGCAGCGCTGGAATAAGGAGGGAGAGCTAAAGGAAGGGAGCGCTGTGCTGTGATCCGATGTCGAAACTGATACACGTCGCCAAAAGTTGATAATACGTGCACGCAAGTCCGGCGCCTTAGACCGCTAGACCACAAGGGTTATTGCTCGCGCGTTCCTAATTCACCGTGTCATTCTACAGTTGTGACGGGATCCTATCACGCGGGACGCGACACATGTTGTCCGATTACTATGCAAAAGCTCTCATGACAGCGCCTCTTCAACTTTCGTTCTGTTCGAGAATCTACGCCGACACACACGCCAGTCAATAGACAGGTCACGTCAGACGGAGATCACAGACGCGCGGTTGATCGGAATGGGGGATCACAGGCTGTCACTTCTTCGGGGACGGTAGAGGTAGCACGAGAGCTCTTCTTCGGCGGCAATCAGGTTGCTCATCCGCTCAGCAGCTGGTAGAGGCCCGTCGTCGTCAGCAGCAACAGCAGCGGCAGCGTCAGGGCGAGTCGGCGGCCGCTCGTTGGCGCTCCACTGGAGAGGGCGTCTGTAACCGAAACCGAACTGCCTACTTGCAGAAGCTACGGTGGTTGGGCACCGATCCTAGCACCAACTACAAGCAACCAGCCGAGAAACGATTATGCTACCTCAATCACTGGCCTCGCAAGGATGGAACCGACACCGCTCTTCTCCAGTGAAAGAGGCCTTCCTTCTGATCTTCTGTGAATAGCCACAACCGTTGACGCCACTGTAGTTGTTACCTATTATTGTTCCTAGCCTTAGAAGCCGTAAGTGTCCGCGTTACACTGCAACCCTGGACAGCGATTCAAGCGAGCACTTTTATCCGAGACCAAAGGCTGGTCCGACGCACGCAAAGGCAACTACCTACCGACGGAGCAAGTGTAGTCGTGCTCACTCCAAATCGGGCGGGAAACACGACAGACGCCGCTGCCAACACACAGTTGTTGACAGCGCCACGATACGCATGAAGCAGTAATCACGTGGCGATACACTCGCTTACACTACACACTAGCCAAACAAAGAATCGACGTCGCTACAGTAATCGCATCAAATAGCGGCGACGGCGACGGCCGATGTAGGCAGGATTCGCTCGCACTCCATCCTCCCACATCTCCGGCTCGGCTAGACGAAGCGGGCCCTCCCGCTTGCACAGGTAGCTCGGCAACGACAACAGCGCGCACACTCTAGCCCGACTCCCAGACACCAAGGGTCTGTTCGAAGTGGAGTATACCTCAGTGGACGTAGAGTGCCGCCTACTCCAACTCCCCGTCTCCTCCTTCCAGGAGGTGCTCTCCCTCCACACTGTCGAGGTCGACGTCGTCCATATCCTCGCCCAAGAGCTCGTCCAAGCTGCCCGTCCCCACCGGACCCGTCGGCACGCTTGACTGCTGCAACTGCGCGGTCGGCTCTGGGCCTTGCGCTTGCTGCTCTTGCAGACGACGCTGCGCCTCGTTCTCCTCATACAGTGGGAGCTCCTCCTGCTCCACCGGCTCCGACTTCACCCAAGGCTTCGGCTGCTGCGACACGAACTGCTGCTTCGGTCGCTGCCCCTCGCGGTTCTGCTTTGGGTCCTCAGCCTGGGTAGTCGCTTGCTGGTCACCCGTCTCCATCGGCTGCGGTCCAGACCCACTCGACACGCTCGGCTGACCGACTGGCAGTGAAGCCGCGCTCGAGGTCGTCTCCGCACTCACCGACACTCCAGTGGTCGTGACCTGGCCGCTGCTCTCTCCCATCTGCACCTCCATGGGCTGCGGCCTCTCGCCCAACGCCACTCGTCTCTCCCGCTCGCTCTCGTCTCGCTGCTCCTGCGTCATCTCTTGGAAGGACTCCACCTCTTCCTCCAGCCTTGCCTCGGTCTCTAGGTCCATCGGCATGCTGGGAAGCAGAACCAACAACGTCTCGCGGGCCTCCTGGAGGTTCTTATACTCCTCCTTCTCCTTCATGTCGTCCGACGCCTCGGAACTGACCCAGTCCGCCATTTTCTGCAGACAGCCCGCCGCCGCGCGCACCACCGTGTACAGGTGGCGGATCGCGACGTTCTGCTTCGTCACCTTCCGACGCAGCTCCATATTCTTGGTGAGAGCCTGGATCACTACCGAACTGTGGAACGGAATCTGGCGCCTCAGCCGCTCTCCCTCGGCCTTCTCGCGCTCCATTTCCTCCGCCACATTCGCAGCGATCATCTCGACTTCCGCCGGGATCGACAAGTCCTCCGGAGCCATCATCTCGATATGCTGCGCGAGCTTGTCCACAGCGTGGCGTTCCCACTTCTCGAACCACCACTGGAACACCTCCTGCTTCAGCACGTGCAGCATGTAGTAGGCGGGCACACTGCGCAGCGCCGCGTGAATGGCCGCTCGCCTGGCCCCCTGCTCCGGCTGGGCGTTCTCCTCGCGCACTTTCTCGACGATCGCGTCGATCTGTTCGCGCGCACTGGCCACCCCACTGATGAAGTTGACGCCAAAGCCGGCCTCCAACACATGCTGATTCGCCTGCCGCTTGGCCAACTCCTTCAGAATCTTCACCACCTCCTGCGAGAACAGCTCTCTCTGAGGAGGGGCGGATGACACAGCGACACCGGCGTCCTGGCGCTCGTCCATAGGCTTCGACTCTGCCGACAGCAGTTCGAACCTCCTCACATCCATGTAGCTCTGGATCTGGTAGAGCACCTGGCCCATCACGTTCAAGTCCTCTCTCGGGCCACCGTCCGGATCCGCGTCCGCGAACTTGGGAAGGGGGAACCAGAGGGCGCCGGCCAACAGCACCACCGACAGCGCTCTGCAGTCCAGCATGCTGTACGCCAAGCAGTCCAGGTAGGCCCACTCCGCCTTGTCCTGGGTCTCCTCCGGCGTCTCCCTCCTGGGCTTGCCCAAGGTCATGGCTTCCACCCACCAGGCCTTGTTCAGCACCGGCATCGCAAACAGCCACGCCACCGTCGGGTGTCTCAGACCCAGTCGCATCTCCAGGGTTCTGATCTCATCACTGGCTAGCAGCGAGTCGTGCCCCTGATCTGACGACTGCAGCGCCGCCAGCAGCATGCGCTTCACCCCGACGTGCGTCATCTTCTCCCACTGCCTGGGGTCGTACTGCTCGCGAGCGATACCGTGGGCGTGCGCCCAATATCCCGCGTCGACCGTTCTCCAACACTCTCTGTTGTAGGTCGAACTGGTGTCTCCGTGCTTCTGCGTCCCATAGGTGTTATCGAGCCTCTCCTTGTCCGCCAGCTCGAAATTACCGACCACCACTCGGTATTGCGGATCACAGAAGAGATCGTCCAGGGCTTTCGGGAACTGGTACACCCTGCGCCCGTCCTTGCGCACCTCCCAGAAGTCCCTCAAGTCCACGATCATGGAGACACCGGCGCCAAACGTCTCTACCTGCATCGTCGAGACGAAGGCCTTCGCGTAGGGCCTCACCGGCTGAGCAGGCTCGTACTTCCACTGCGACAGCGGATCGACCTGCACCACCTCCTGCTTCGGCATCACCCCCTCGGCGTCCATCATCAACACGTGCACCTTCATCCGGTCGCACTCTTCGCGGATCTGGCCTACGACCGCCTCCAGCTCCTCTAGGGTGCGGGGGGTCTGCACCAGCACGTCCGTCTGCCTCGGGTGGTGTCCGAACAGGGCCCAATAGGTATCTGCTACACTCGGCATCTCCACGCCGACCGGCCCATCTTCGCCGTAGCCTCTGTTCTCGGCTTTTGGCAGCAGATGCTCTATCGTGCGCTGGCGGTACGCAGCCCTCGCGGCTCTCTTCTGCTCATCCGGCGGCATATGCAGGTACTTGCGCTGCTTGTTCATGCGCAACGCATCGAGGTGGAACCGCGCCCTCCTCTTCACTGCACCCGCCTGCAACCCTTTCCTCTTCAGGGCCAGCAGCTTCGCCTGCAGGTCCGCGAAGTCGGTGACCACCTCTTCCAGGTCCTGCCGCACTTCCTCGCCTGCCTGCTGTGACAGTGCAATGCTGGTCGCCATCTTCAGGCGCTCTGCGTCTGGCACCGAGCCACCCTGGCTTCCACGCTGTCCCCCCGACGAGACCAGCTCTCCCAGCACTTGCACTTCATCGTCATCGTCGTCGTCGCCTTCCATGGCGTGGGATTCCTCCTCCGACGACTCGTCCAAACAATAGATGTTCGGCATCAACCCCTGCGCCTTACGCTGCTCCAACTTCTTCTTGTACTGGACCCTCCAGTTGTTGAGCGCGTTCTCCAACAGCGCGAACAGAGTGGCCCGGTCGACCGTCTCCGCCAGCCCAGTGGCGTCTAGCGCCTTCTTCACCTTGACAGGCAAAGGATGCGCGGTCCAACCGCCCTCCGTCTCAGGGTTTCTCAACGCGGCCCTCTCCTCTTGGAGACGTTCCTTCTCTTCAGGCGCGTACGCCGCCTGCGACTCCAAGAACAGCCGCTTCTCCTCACGCATCTCAGCGTAGTACTGACAGAGCTGCCAATAACCCTGTTCCCACTCGCGTTTCTCTTGGATTTCCGGTGGGATTGGCGCCTCGTGCTGCCAGTACCACTTGCGCTCTTTGTCCTCCGGCGTCCGCATCCCGCTCGGCCCTTCTTCCACCTCTTGGTAGACGGCCTGGCGTGCCTCCCACCCCCCTTTCTTCCGTCTGGGGTACTCGTGGGGCATGCGACCCGGGTACTTCTGTTCCTCCTCGTCATCATAGCGCACCGGATGCAGCGGCGACGTCCGCCCTGTCGCGACAAAGCGCGTCTCACCCTGCTCTTCCGGCTCGTCCTCCACGTCGACCAGCTCCTCCTTCACCTGCTGCCGTCGCTCGGCCTCTGCCCGAGCCGCCTTCAACTCCTTATTTGAACGGCGCTCCAAGCTTTCCGACAGCCGTGCTGGCTTCTTCCTGACCGGCAGCTTCGTCGACGAGGAAGGGAGATGCGTCGCCAACCAGTCCGCCATAGCGTCTTGCGCCGACAGACCCTGCTGACTCGCTCTCACGCGCTTCAACGGGACCTGCTGTGCAGCCGCCTTCGCCTGCTGCGACAGCGAGCGCGCCCTCTTGACGGCCGCTCGTCGCACAGCCTCCCCCTGCTTCTTTCGGATGAAGGTGGCGACCTGTCCCTTCTGCTTGGACGACAAGGTGGCCCAGTCTTGCCGCTGCTGCACCTCAGCCATCATCTGGCGGTGCACCTTCTGCTTCACCGCCTCTGCTTCGGCGATCGGCAGACCCGCCACCACCAAGCCTCCATTCTCCGACTCTTCGTCGCTCTCCCTCTCCTCCTCCTCAGACTCGTCCTCCTCCACTCTAGGAGGGACAGCCTTCTTGGCCGGAGGGGTCTTACGACTCTTCACGGGAGACTTCTGCGGCGACTCAGAGCTCGTGCTGTCTTCTCCGAAGACCGGGTTGCGCCAACGGCCGGGTCCCTGGACGAACATCACCGTGCCGTCCCCTCTCACACGGAACCCCGGCTTTCCAGCCACCGGATAGCGCGGGCCGCCCCTGCCCCTTCCACGCCCGGCGCGTCTGGGCGGCGGCGTGAACTGTCGGCCTCGACCTCGACCGCGCCCTCCTCCCTGCTCGACAGCCTGCGGAGGAAGGAGCGGGATCTTCGGCATCAGCTGCGCAGCTTTATGCCTCGCAACGGCTTCCTCGGCCATCTCCTGCCGACTCTCAGCCTGCGCACGCCGATGCAGCTCCTTCTCGGCCTTAGTCCACTGCCTCACATCCCGCGGTCGGTCGGCTACCAGACGAAGGGCACTAGGCGACGGCGGCGCCGAACTGCGTCGGCCGGCCGACCCTCCCGTAGGGGCCGCCGCCATCGCCGCCTGCACCACTCCCGTCGGCGGCTTCTTCACGCGTGCCGGGCTCGGACCGGTCGTCCCCTGCGACGCCTGCCGTCCGCCCCTGCGCACCGTGTCCTTCCTCGACACATGGGTGGCTCCCGCGGCGCCGGACTGGAGACTGGCTCCCTGTCCTGACCCGTGGCCTTTCCCAGTCACACTCGACGCCCTTCCTCCTCGGCGCGCCGCTGTCTCACTGACACTGCGCTTTTGGGACTTGTGCGCAACTGCCCCCGACAGCGCCTGGTCAAAAGCGGAGCTCGCCTGCACGCTAGGCTTCTGCACCGACTTTTTCGCAGCCTGTCTTTGCGACTCCGAGCTCTGCGCTCCGGACGGCCGCTTCTCCCGCGACTCCGAGCTCTGCGCTCCGGACGGTCGCTTCTTCTCCTTCGACTTCGCTTTCGAGCCCGACGGCGGCTCTTTCGACTGCTCTCTGCGACCCGACATGACAGCCGGCGCCCAGACAACCTCCGCCTTGCTCGACTGCTCGCTTCTCTGGCCGACCAACTCGCTTGCCGACTCGCCGAACCGCTCTAAACGAGAAAGGGAATTAGATTTCGAGCACTTTGACTTATCGCTCAAGTCAACCAATTCGAACTGTTTGCAAAACTGTTCGGAACGATCGATATGCGAATCGTGCTCGAAATGCGGGGACTGCAGGCATTGCAAACTGTAAACGGCGGACACGGCTAGCGTTGCGTCCTTTCTACCGTTCATACCGTCCCCTTCCCCCCCCGAAAAGAGGGTATTCGTCTCGAATAGCGCTTGCACAGTCGCGTCTATTGTCCTACTGCGTCTCCCTGGCGCCCGCGTGGCGTCAGGAATCTGCGGCGAACAGTGACACAGTCGCGCACCGCTCACGATCACCGGCTTGCCGTCCAGCTTATCGACCGGCAGAAGCTTCACCATACCCTCTGGGAACACTTGAACCACACGGAATGGGCCCTCCCAAGGCAGCGCTAACTTACGCTCCTTACTGACAGCAACAGCGGGGGAGAAACACCACACACGATCACCGACAACAAACACCGGCACACGCACGCGCACAGCATCATAGGCCGCCTTCTGCTTGACTTGCGCCTTCTCGATGTGGAGCCGGACTTCGCTCCAGATGCGCCCCAGGTTGTGCGGCAGTCGGTCGATCGCCTCGTCCATGGCCCACGTGTGAGCAGAGGGCTTCCTCGACAGGACAGATTTCGATGGCAAGTGCGGCATCCGGCCGTAGAGCACGTAGTAGGGGCACTTCGTCATGCTGGACTGGGGAGTTGCATTGTAAGCTACTAGAGCATCACCAAGCAAATCAACCCAGTCCTCCTAGTGCTCGTAGGCGGTCTTGGAGAGGACATTCGGCAGCGTCCGATTCGACCTCTCCACTAGCCCATCGCACTGCGGGTGGTACGCCGTGGTGAAACGCTGCTTGATCCCATAGGTCTCAAAGAACCTCTGAGCTAGCGCTGACTTCCACTGCGCATCTCTGTCTGTCAGGAACGCTTCCACGAATCCTGCTGAGGGGAAGAACTGCTGCTGCAGGACCTTCAAGACCGTCTCCGTCATCTCGTTCTTCATGGCGTACGCCCAGACGAAATGCGTCAAGTAGTCCTGCAGTACCAGCAGATACTTGTGTCCATGCTGGCTCTGTGGCATTAGCAGAATGTCCATTCCGACCAACTGCATTGGTGCCTGCGGGGGCTCTATTGGGTGCAAGGGTGGCCTGCCGCGCAGACCCTGTCCCTGTCTCGCCGCGCACGCCACGCAGCCTCGAGCGAAGTCCCAGACCGACTGAGAAATCCCCGACCAATAGAAACCAGCCGCGCACAGTCGCAAGCGCATCTTTTCGGGCCCAAAGTGACCCCCCGTCCTTGACGAATGCGCTTCGTGCATCAACAGTTCTTTTTCACACTGCGGCACGAGCAGACAAGACCGTGCGGCGCGCGACAGCACCCCCCCAGCAGGAAACACGACTTCCCCGCCCCCCCCTTCCCCCCCCCCCGGTCCCCCTCATCCCCCCCCGCTCACCCCCCGGGCAACCCCAGCCCCCCGCCCGCCCCCCCCCCCCCCCCCCTTCGCCTTCGGGCAAGACCGCCAAAACCCCCGCCCGGAAGACCCGAGCCCGCCCCCCCCGCCGCCCGCCGCCCCCCCGGCCCCCCCCCCCCCCCCCCCCCCCCCCCCTCCCCCCCCGCACACCGCCCCCACGATTAGAGCCTTCACGTCCACCTCATGAAGCTCCAAGTCGCCCAAATTCGACAAGCTCTCGTGCTCTGTCCTCCACCTGCTCAGCGCGTCTGGTACGTAGTTCAGCGCCCCCTTCTTGTAGTGAAAGATGGGCCTGAACGTGTCAATATCGACCACCCATCGATAGAGACGACCCGTCGGCTCCTTGCACTTCGCCAACATAGTCAGTGCGTTGTGATCCGTGACCACGTGCACCTCAGGCGCGTTCAGCAGGTAGTACCTGTACTTGCGCAGCCCAAAGATCACAGCGAGCATCTCCAACTCACTGATGGGGTAGTTGCCCTCGTGCTTATTGAGCCCTCGACTAGCGTAGGCGACGGGGTGCAACTTTCCACTCTCCCCCTGCTGCGCGAGCACAGCGCCAAGACCATACTTGCTGCCATCCACTTCCAGCCAGAACGGCTTGGCAGCGTCTGCAGGCTGCAGAACTGGTGGACTGGTCAAGGCTTGCTTCAGGGCCTGGAACGACTCCGAGGCCGACTTCGTCCATTTGAAGTGCCTCGGGTCTCCCTTCAACGTCTCCGCCATTCCCTTGGCGATCTGCGCGAAGTCCTTGATGAACCTCCTCAGATAGCTGGCGAGGCCATACAGCCTCCTGGCCTGCTTCTGCGTCTTCGGCTCAGGCAGCTCGAGGATTGCCGTCACCGTCTTGGGATCCACTCGAATGCCATTCTCAGAGATGATATGGCCCAAATACGTCATCTCCTTCAACAAGAACTCGCATTTGCTGGGCTTGAATTTCATGCCGACCTCGACGAAACGCTGGCAGATCCCATCTATCTGTTCCACGTACTCGTCGATCGTGCACGCCGCCTGTCCGACGTCATCGATGTACACCGTGACGCCCCCCTTGTCCACCAGGGGTTGCAGCACCTTCATCATCAGGCGCTGAAAGATGGCGGGACTGGCCGAGATTCCCATGGGCAATCTGACATATTCGAACAGCCCTCGAGGCGAGCGGAACGCGGTCTTCGCAGCGTCCTCAGGGTACAGCCCAGCTTGGTAGAAGCCGCTGACGAGGTCCCAACGACCCAAGTACTTCGGCTTTCGGCCAGCCATCTGCTCCAGCAATTCAACCGTGT